>OX376706.1:28529379-28746870 GCA_947389935.1 Agrilus cyanescens | reverse complement strand
ATTAGTGTGTCATTAGTGTTTTGTTCCCTTATTCTGCTAAATCCGCAATTATCTCCTTTCCTCGGCGTCCATTCGGAATTCTGCATATTCCACGTGATTCTACGTCTCATTTAGCATCGGTATGGACTTATACAACGTTCTATGGACCGAAATTGAGCTGCATTAGTGTATCATTAGTGTTTTGTTCCCTTATTCTGCTAAATCCGCAATTATCTCCTTCCCTCGGCGTCCATACGGAATTCTGCATATCCACGTGATTCTACGTCTCATTTAGCATCGGTATGGACTTATACAACGTTCTATGGACCGAAATTGAAGCTGCATTAGTGTATCATTAGTGTTTTGTTCCCTTATTCTGCTAAATCCGCAATTATCTCCTTCCCTCGGCGTCCATTCGGAATTCTGCATATTCCACGTGATTCTACGTCTCATTTAGCATCGGTATGGACTTATACAACGTTCTATGGACCGAAATTGAAGCTGCATTAGTGTATCATTAGTGTTTTGTTCCCTTATTCTGCTAAATCCGCAATTATCTCCTTCCCTCGGCGTCCATTCGGAATTCTGCATATTCCACGTGATTCTACGTCTCATTTAGCATCGGTATGGACTTATACAACGTTCTATGGACCGAAATTGAAGCTGCATTAGTGTATCATTAGTGTTTTGTTCCCTTATTCTGCTAAATCCGCAATTATCTCCTTCCCTCGGCGTCCATTCGGAATTCTGCATATTCCACGTGATTCTACGTCTCATTTTGCATCGGTATGGACTTATACAACGTTCTATGGACCGAAATTGAAGCTGCATTAGTGTATCATTAGTGTTTTGTTCCCTTATTCTGCTAAATCCGCAATTATATCCTTCCCTCGGCGTCCATTCGGAATTCTGCATATTCCACGTGATTCTACGTCTCATTTAGCATCGGTATGGACTTATACAACGTTCTATGGACCGAAATTGAAGCTGCATTAGTGTATCATTAGTGTTTTGTTCCCTTATTCTGCTAAATCCGCAATTATCTCCTTCCCTCGGCGTCCATTCGGAATTCTGCATATTCCACGTGATTCTACGTCTCATTTAGCATCGGTATGGACTTATACAACGTTCTATGGACCGAAATTGAAGCTGCATTAGTGTATCATTAGTGTTTTGTTCCCTTATTCTGCTAAATCCGCAATTATCTCCTTCCCTCGGCGTCCATTCGGAATTCTGCATATTCCACGTGATTCTACGTCTCATTTTGCATCGGTATGGACTTATACAACGTTCTATGGACCGAAATTGGAGCTGCATTAGTGTATCATTAGTGTTTTGTTCCCTTATTCTGCTAAATCCGCAATTATCTCCTTCCCTCGGCGTCCATTCGGAATTCTGCATATTCCACGTGATTCTACGTCTCATTTAGCATCGGTATGGACTTATACAACGTTCTATGGACCGAAATTGAAGCTGCATTAGTGTATCATTAGTGTTTTGTTCCCTTATTCTGCTAAATCCGCAATTATCTCCTTCCCTCGGCGTCCATTCGGAATTCTGCATATTCCACGTGATTCTACGTCTCATTTAGCATCGGTATGGACTTATACAACGTTCTATGGACCGAAATTGAAGCTGCATTAGTGTATCATTAGTGTTTTGTTCCCTTATTCTGCTAAATCCGCAATTATCTCCTTCCCTCGGCGTCCATTCGGAATTCTGCATATTCCACGTGATTCTACGTCTCATTTTGCATCGGTATGGACTTATACAACGTTCTATGGACCGAAATTGAAGCTGCATTAGTGTATCATTAGTGTTTTGTTCCCTTATTCTGCTAAATCCGCAATTATCTCCTTCCTCGGCGTCCATTCGGAATTCTGCATATTCCACGTGATTCTACGTCTCATTTTGCATCGGTATGGACTTATACAACGTTCTATGGACCGAAATTGAAGCTGCATTAGTGTATCATTAGTGTTTTGTTCCCTTATTCTGCTAAATCCGCAATTATCTCCTTCCCTCGGCGTCCATTCGGAATTCTGCATATTCCACGTGATTCTACGTCTCATTTAGCATCGGTATGGACTTATACAACGTTCTATGGACCGAAATTGAAGCTGCATTAGTGTATCATTAGTGTTTTGTTCCCTTATTCTGCTAAATCCGCAATTATCTCCTTCCCTCGGCGTCCATTCGGAATTCTGCATATTCCACGTGATTCTACGTCTCATTTAGCATCGGTATGGACTTATACAACGTTCTATGGACCGAAATTGAAGCTGCATTAGTGTATCATTAGTGTTTTGTTCCCTTATTCTGCTAAATCCGCAATTATCTCCTTCCCTCGGCGTCCATTCGGAATTCTGCATATTCCACGTGATTCTACGTCTCATTTAGCATCGGTATGGACTTATACAACGTTCTATGGACCGAAATTGAAGCTGCATTAGTGTATCATTAGTGTTTTGTTCCCTTATTCTGCTAAATCCGCAATTATCTCCTTCCCTCGGCGTCCATTCGGAATTCTGCATATTCCACGTGATTCTACGTCTCATTTAGCATCGGTATGGACTTATACAACGTTCTATGGACCGAAATTGAAGCTGCATTAGTGTATCATTAGTGTTTTGTTCCCTTATTCTGCTAAATCCGCAATTATCTCCTTCCCTCGGCGTCCATTCGGAATTCTGCATATTCCACGTGATTCTACGTCTCATTTTGCATCGGTATGGACTTATACAACGTTCTATGGACCGAAATTGGAGCTGCATTAGTGTATCATTAGTGTTTTGTTCCCTTATTCTGCTAAATCCGCAATTATCTCCTTCCCTCGGCGTCCATTCGGAATTCTGCATATTCCACGTGATTCTACGTCTCATTTAGCATCGGTATGGACTTATACAACGTTTTATGGACCGAAATTGAAGCTGCATTAGTGTATCATTAGTGTTTTGTTCCCTTATTCTGCTAAATCCGCAATTATCTCCTTCCCTCGGCGTCCATTCGGAATTCTGCATATTCCACGTGATTCTACGTCTCATTTTGCATCGGTATGGACTTATACAACGTTCTATGGACCGAAATTGAAGCTGCATTAGTGTATCATTAGTGTTTTGTTCCCTTATTCTGCTAAATACGCAATTATCTCCTTCCCTCGGCGTCCATTCGGAATTCTGCATATTCCACGTGATTCTACGTATCATTTTGCATCGGTATGGACTTATACAACGTTCTATGGACCGAAATTGAAGCTGCATTAGTGTATCATTAGTGTTTTGTTCCCTTATTCTGCTAAATCCGCAATTATCTCCTTCCCTCGGCGTCCATTCGGAATTCTGCATATTCCACGTGATTCTACGTCTCATTTAGCATCGGTATGGACTTATACAACGTTCTATGGACCGAAATTGAAGCTGCATTAGTGTATCATTAGTGTTTTGTTCCCTTATTCTGCTAAATCCGCAATTATCTCCTTCCCTCGGCGTCCATTCGGAATTCTGCATATTCCACGTGATTCTACGTCTCATTTTGCATCGGTATGGACTTATACAACGTTCTATGGACCGAAATTGAAGCTGCATTAGTGTATCATTAGTGTTTTGTTCCCTTATTCTGCTAAATCCGCAATTATCTCCTTCCCTCGGCGTCCATTCGGAATTCTGCATATTCCACGTGATTCTACGTCTCATTTTGCATCGGTATGGACTTATACAACGTTCTATGGACCGAAATTGAAGCTGCATTAGTGTATCATTAGTGTTTTGTTCCCTTATTCTGCTAAATACGCAATTATCTCCTTCCCTCGGCGTCCATTCGGAATTCTGCATATTCCACGTGATTCTACGTCTCATTTTGCATCGGTATGGTCTTATACAACGTTCTATGGACCGAAATTGAAGCTGCATTAGTGTATCATTAGTGTTTTGTTCCCTTATTCTGCTAAATCCGCAATTATCTCCTTCCCTCGGCGTCCATTCGGAATTCTGCATATTCCACGTGATTCTACGTCTCATTTAGCATCGGTATGGACTTATACAACGTTCTATGGACCGAAATTGAAGCTGCATTAGTGTATCATTAGTGTTTTGTTCCCTTATTCTGCTAAATCCGCAATTATCTCCTTCCCTCGGCGTCCATTCGGAATTCTGCATATTCCACGTGATTCTACGTCTCATTTTGCATCGGTATGGACTTATACAACGTTCTATGGACCGAAATTGAAGCTGCATTAGTGTATCATTAGTGTTTTGTTCCCTTATTCTGCTAAATACGCAATTATCTCCTTCCCTCGGCGTCCATTCGGAATTCTGCATATTCCACGTGATTCTACGTCTCATTTTGCATCGGTATGGACTTATACAACGTTCTATGGACCGAAATTGAAGCTGCATTAGTGTATCATTAGTGTTTTGTTCCCTTATTCTGCTAAATCCGCAATTATCTCCTTCCCTCGGCGTCCATTCGGAATTCTGCATATTCCACGTGATTCTACGTCTCATTTAGCATCGGTATGGACTTATACAACGTTCTATGGACCGAAATTGAAGCTGCATTAGTGTATCATTAGTGTTTTGTTCCCTTATTCTGCTAAATCCGCAATTATCTCCTTCCCTCGGCGTCCATTCGGAATTCTGCATATTCCACGTGATTCTACGTCTCATTTTGCATCGGTATGGACTTATACAACGTTCTATGGACCGAAATTGAAGCTGCATTAGTGTATCATTAGTGTTTTGTTCCCTTATTCTGCTAAATCCGCAATTATCTCCTTCCCTCGGCGTCCATTCGGAATTCTGCATATTTCACGTGATTCTACGTCTCATTTTGCATCGGTATGGACTTATACAACGTTCTATGGACCGAAATTGAAGCTGCATTAGTGTATCATTAGTGTTTTGTTCCCTTATTCTGCTAAATCCGCAATTATCTCCTTCCCTCGGCGTCCATTCGGAATTCTGCATATTCCACGTGATTCTACGTCTCATTTAGCATCGGTATGGACTTATACAACGTTCTATGGACCGAAATTGAAGCTGCATTAGTGTATCATTAGTGTTTTGTTCCCTTATTCTGCTAAATCCGCAATTATCTCCTTCCCTCGGCGTCCATTCGGAATTCTGCATATTTCACGTGATTCTACGTCTCATTTTGCATCGGTATGGACTTATACAACGTTCTATGGACCGAAATTGAAGCTGCATTAGTGTATCATTAGTGTTTTGTTCCCTTATTCTGCTAAATCCGCAATTATCTCCTTCCCTCGGCGTCCATTCGGAATTCTGCATATTCCACGTGATTCTACGTCTCATTTAGCATCGGTATGGACTTATACAACGTTCTATGGACCGAAATTGAAGCTGCATTAGTGTATCATTAGTGTTTTGTTCCCTTATTCTGCTAAATCCGCAATTATCTCCTTCCCTCGGCGTCCATTCGGAATTCTGCATATTCCACGTGATTCTACGTCTCATTTAGCATCGGTATGGACTTATACAACGTTCTATGGACCGAAATTGAAGCTGCATTAGTGTATCATTAGTGTTTTGTTCCCTTATTCTGCTAAATCCGCAATTATCTCCTTCCCTCGGCGTCCATTCGGAATTCTGCATTTTCCACGTGATTCTACGTCTCATTTAGCATCGGTATGGACTTATACAACGTTCTATGGACCGAAATTGAAGCTGCATTAGTGTATCATTAGTGTTTTGTTCCCTTATTCTGCTAAATCCGCAATTATCTCCTTCCCTCGGCGTCCATTCGGAATTCTGCATATTCCACGTGATTCTACGTCTCATTTAGCATCGGTATGGACTTATACAACGTTCTATGGACCGAAATTGAAGCTGCATTAGTGTATCATTAGTGTTTTGTTCCCTTATTCTGCTAAATCCGCAATTATCTCCTTCCCTCGGCGTCCATTCGGAATTCTGCATATTCCACGTGATTCTACGTCTCATTTAGCATCGGTATGGACTTATACAACGTTCTATGGACCGAAATTGAAGCTGCATTAGTGTATCATTAGTGTTTTGTTCCCTTATTCTGCTAAATCCGCAATTATCTCCTTCCCTCGGCGTCCATTCGGAATTCTGCATATTCCACGTGATTCTACGTCTCATTTTGCATCGGTATGGACTTATACAACGTTCTATGGACCGAAATTGGAGCTGCATTAGTGTATCATTAGTGTTTTGTTCCCTTATTCTGCTAAATCCGCAATTATCTCCTTCCCTCGGCGTCCATTCGGAATTCTGCATATTCCACGTGATTCTACGTCTCATTTAGCATCGGTATGGACTTATACAACGTTCTATGGACCGAAATTGAAGCTGCATTAGTGTATCATTAGTGTTTTGTTCCCTTATTCTGCTAAATCCGCAATTATCTCCTTCCCTCGGCGTCCATTCGGAATTCTGCATATTCCACGTGATTCTACGTCTCATTTTGCATCGGTATGGACTTATACAACGTTCTATGGACCGAAATTGAAGCTGCATTAGTGTATCATTAGTGTTTTGTTCCCTTATTCTGCTAAATACGCAATTATCTCCTTCCCTCGGCGTCCATTCGGAATTCTGCATATTCCACGTGATTCTACGTCTCATTTTGCATCGGTATGGTCTTATACAACGTTCTATGGACCGAAATTGAAGCTGCATTAGTGTATCATTAGTGTTTTGTTCCCTTATTCTGCTAAATCCGCAATTATCTCCTTCCCTCGGCGTCCATTCGGAATTCCGCATATTCCACGTGATTCTACGTCTCATTTAGCATCGGTATGGACTTATACAACGTTCTATGGACCGAAATTGAAGCTGCATTAGTGTATCATTAGTGTTTTGTTCCCTTATTCTGCTAAATCCGCAATTATCTCCTTCCCTCGGCGTCCATTCGGAATTCTGCATATTCCACGTGATTCTACGTCTCATTTTGCATCGGTATGGACTTATACAACGTTCTATGGACCGAAATTGAAGCTGCATTAGTGTATCATTAGTGTTTTGTTCCCTTATTCTGCTAAATCCGCAATTATCTCCTTCCCTCGGCGTCCATTCGGAATTCTGCATATTCCACGTGATTCTACGTCTCATTTAGCATCGGTATGGACTTATACAACGTTCTATGGACCGAAATTGAAGCTGCATTAGTGTATCATTAGTGTTTTGTTCCCTTATTCTGCTAAATCCGCAATTATCTCCTTCCCTCGGCGTCCATTCGGAATTCTGCATATTCCACGTGATTCTACGTCTCATTTTGCATCGGTATGGACTTATACAACGTTCTATGGACCGAAATTGGAGCTGCATTAGTGTATCATTAGTGTTTTGTTCCCTTATTCTGCTAAATCCGCAATTATCTCCTTCCCTCGGCGTCCATTCGGAATTCTGCATATTCCACGTGATTCTACGTCTCATTTTGCATCGGTATGGACTTATACAACGTTCTATGGACCGAAATTGAAGCTGCATTAGTGTATCATTAGTGTTTTGTTCCCTTATTCTGCTAAATCCGCAATTATCTCCTTCCCTCGGCGTCCATTCGGAATTCTGCATATTCCACGTGATTCTACGTCTCATTTTGCATCGGTATGGACTTATACAACGTTCTATGGACCGAAATTGAAGCTGCATTAGTGTATCATTAGTGTTTTGTTCCCTTATTCTGCTAAATCCGCAATTATCTCCTTCCCTCGGCGTCCATTCGGAATTCTGCATATTCCACGTGATTCTACGTCTCATTTTGCATCGGTATGGACTTATACAACGTTCTATGGACCGAAATTGAAGCTGCATTAGTGTATCATTAGTGTTTTGTTCCCTTATTCTGCTAAATACGCAATTATCTCCTTCCCTCGGCGTCCATTCGGAATTCTGCATATTCCACGTGATTCTACGTCTCATTTTGCATCGGTATGGTCTTATACAACGTTCTATGGACCGAAATTGAAGCTGCATTAGTGTATCATTAGTGTTTTGTTCCCTTATTCTGCTAAATCCGCAATTATCTCCTTCCCTCGGCGTCCATTCGGAATTCTGCATATTCCACGTGATTCTACGTCTCATTTAGCATCGGTATGGACTTATACAACGTTCTATGGACCGAAATTGAAGCTGCATTAGTGTATCATTAGTGTTTTGTTCCCTTATTCTGCTAAATCCGCAATTATCTCCTTCCCTCGGCGTCCATTCGGAATTCTGCATATTCCACGTGATTCTACGTCTCATTTTGCATCGGTATGGACTTATACAACGTTCTATGGACCGAAATTGAAGCTGCATTAGTGTATCATTAGTGTTTTGTTCCCTTATTCTGCTAAATCCGCAATTATCTCCTTCCCTCGGCGTCCATTCGGAATTCTGCATATTCCACGTGATTCTACGTCTCATTTTGCATCGGTATGGACTTAAACAATGTTCAATGGACCGAAATTGAAGTTTATTATTAGTGTTTAGTTTCATAACTTAAATCACAATTCAATTAAGTCACAATTTAACGTCAACCTAGTGATTAATTTCCATTTTTGAATTGTCAATCGTAATGATTCTGATGGTATCACAATTTAACTGAAGACACATGTAATTTAGTTTATGCTAAAATTCGTTTTCCTTGATTTTTCTCCAAATTTTCCAGTTTTCATTCAATTGGGTACATAATAAAGTAGCAGTTGTTTTAGGACCACTGGTTTTTTATAGTTTTTCCTAACTTTCTGTATTTTTTTGTGATAGTTCTTCCTGGAACATTTTCCTGAAGCATCTTCTATTACCATGGAGACAAACCCACGAACATGAATTGCTTTTATCCGTCGTTAGTCATGTGTCATTGTTATAATTTCGTACAAAGTTCTTATAAAAAAATGCACTTACTTATTCACAGTGGGACCATTTCAAGGAACAGAATTTCACTTCTAAATTGTTCGGGAAACTATAACGTGTAAAATATCAAATGGAGTGTGTTTTGCAAATGAATTTGCTTTACGTGCATTTACTATTTAACGTCGTTATTAATAAATCAGTTACTGAACCACATAAACACGAATGCGGTTAAAAATTTTTACGATAATGTATTGAAGCGAAAGGTTTCGTTAACTCCAAGGAGAATGAACTTGCTGCTTAAATGCACATATTTATATTTTACTTTGTGACAAAAGCGCTGAAATCTACAAAGGTAATGTCGAAACTTCGATTTTTACAACCGCAAAAGTTGGTCTAGCAGAGCTATTAACCAGAGAAACTTTTCAGCGAACATGTTTAAATCAAATTCGTTTAAAGCGTGGTTCTAATTTCTGCAGTCTAAAAGTCACCAATTTAAACTTTTCTGAATGGCTCTTTTAATAATCTTGTCAGAAAGTATAATTAAATTCTCAGCACGATATATTTCTTTCTGGTCGCAGAAATTTTTGAATTAACGCTGCTACGATCGGACTTTGTGCATTCGTTTGATATTTAATTAACTTAGACTTGGTGAAATTCAAAAACAAATGCAGTCAGGAGTAAAGCGAGTTATAAGCGGGAAAGCGGAAAATACGGAAAGTACAACAATAGTACACATTTCAAAAATTTATTATAAAATTATTTTTGTCTGTTTCACTTTGAAAAAGTATATGTTGAGATACATTTGAAAGCGAGTAGAGCTTTATCTTTACCTTTAAATGACTTTGGTATTGTTCAATGTAATACAATATGATATATCTATATAATATGTATATAATGGGGCACTTAATTTTATACAAGCGTAAAATTTTAATTTCTAAACGCAAAACGAAAAAAGTAGGTTCCCTGTAATTTTACTACCTAAAAGTGGGCTTAAATCTTATTAAACATTATAATTTCAGCGACTTCGAAATTGGCTGTTCAATTTTAAGTTAAAGAGCGTGTTTTAGAACATAAAAGCTTTTCGCGTAATATTTTGGCTAGATATAATGGCAGTATTAGCGGTAACACACCCCATAAAGACGATCTTGTTGAAATTAATTATTCAAACGAAGGTCGTCGACGAAAATTATCGAGCTAACGAAACTCAAAACGGGATATTTAAAACGCAATTCCCCTTTATCACGAATAAGAACTGCTTTAGTGAATATTGGTATGGCATCTTATGCGAAGAACAGAATTATTCTAGATTATCTTCAATGAGGCAGAAACTTGGATATTATGGAAATTATGTACAAAGACTGAATCTTATATAAACCACACTTAAACCATATAAACTCCACAAGATTCGTTACGACTCATACATTTGTGAAGTCTCAGTATCTATACACTAATTTTGTCATTGTGATTTCATTCATCCATCGCAAGACAGGTACTTTTTGAAGTGAAAACCTCTTGAGGCGCCTTTTAGTAGGGGATAAAGATGTAGATTCGCGTTACCAGCGCTCCAGCACTAGACTAGCGCGGACGCAAAACATGTGTCCGGTCTTTTAAGATTATAATGGTGAATTGGAATGAGTCTCGTTTTATTTTATGCATTTATTTAATCACCACAGTCTCAGTTTTCTACTTTGAATTAGATACGTACTCGTTAAAAAAGAATTGTACAGAACCCTTAGCTCCTGGTCGTCCTTTATTTTGACCTTCTTTAGGACAAATTTATATTCGTGAATCGTGATGTGGAAATTCTATGGATCTTTTTTCTGGGCTGTCTATAAACCTCAACTCAATTCACAGTCGATGCAATAGATCAGGACAAACCGTACATTAAACTTACTGAGACCCAGACATTCGGTCAAAGCACGATAAATCGTGGTGCCACTTTATCCCCAAGTCTGCACTCTTAACGATCGGATCGAAGTTTTTATGTTTGTTTTAGTGACACCCTTACATTTTTTCTAACTTCAGAACCCACGCTCATTTCTTCGTTTTATTTTTATCTGACCTGAATCACAACAACTGTGAAACTGTAGTGGTGCCTAAACATTAACGAAGAATAAAAAGTAAAGTTATGAAAATATTAAAATACTAAATTTTATTGAAAATTCACTGTTAATTACAAAATGAACGCGCAATGCACCTAAAGCTGTTTTCACTTAATAAATAATCAGCAACTGTAATAATTTTCTTACTTCCTGGAATGTATTATTTTCATAATTACAATATTCTGCATCATCAACCCCTGTAATGCTAGAATCGTGTGTCAACCTACCTAATCGATTATTTTTCATATTTAATTTACCCTTAAGCAATTGGAAACTAATCAATAATCAATTTTACGTGACTAGACTTAATGTAGTCTTATGGGTTTTAAACGTAGGTTGTCAACGACTAATTACACGTCTGTATTTTTCTCTCTGAATGAACTCCAAGGACTAGAGTGATGTTACCAAGACCCATAGAGCAAAGGAAAGGAACATTAATGCTTTAATGATAAAATAAATTATTTGAAAATACTCACAATGCTTTTAATAGCAGCTGAATGCTCCCAACTTGTAGACAGACATTTTAACTAACAAACACATAACACATCAATTTTCAAAATTTGATATACAATTTTCAAAAATGTATTTAAAATTTAACCCCACTGACTTCATACACAACAGCATTCTAAAATAATAATTGAACATTGCATGAGGGTATATTTCCTAGAAATTCTCCAATTACATCCATTCCCAGTAACTTTATTGAAGGTAGATTTACCTGCCAAGTAAATTGTATTATACTCTATAGTCTATATAATCATAATTGTTCAATACAAGATTAATTAGTATATTGTTTAACGAGATGATAGAACATTGAAAATAAATAGTAATTCATGACAAAGACAGAGAGTGACTGCCGATGGAATGATGGAACAATTAACAATTAGTTAAAGGATGACAAACTGAGCCCAATTAAATGGTTGATTTAACTGAATTGATAACTTGTTTGAAAGCAAATCCAGCGGAACTTGCCCGGTTGCCACCTTTGTGTTAATTACCTTTGAAGCAGTACCTACTCAAACCCGCACACTGCAGAAAACGATCTAAATTTGCCAAACCACATAATCAATTTATTAGATGCACAAGTTAACAACAGATCTGAGACCATTGTATACCTACACGGCACAATTTATTGCTAAAATGGTACCTGATTGTTTGAAGGGTTATTCTATCAATTGTCTGACCTAATTTCTTGTAGTAAAATATTTAAAAAATTTCAATTGTAATCTAATGACTAAGTTAATAAATATTTGTAAACAAATATCATATTGAAAAGAAAACTACTCAACATTAATGTCAGTCATTGAACAAATTTTAAACCATTTTAATTTTTTTAGTTCTCATAAGCCGACAGAATGAACTTACTCTACCAGGTACCTAAGTTAATAAGTTGTCTCAGACAGCAAGGGTAACGCCATCTGTAGTGATTACGTATTTATCATTCTTAACATTCGACGATATTAAATGCATGTAAAACGTTATCGTTATTTAGTAAATAAGTATTAGTAATACTTCATTTAATTGTATTTATTGTTTAATAATAAATTGTGTTTTCAACCACGGAAATATGGTATAATTATACCATATAATTGCTCATTCAACTGTTTTGAGTGTTTCGAATAATAATTCACTGTAAATTAAATTTTGAATAAAATATAACCAGCATTAAATAAAACAAGCGTAATGTTATTTAACATTTACAAACTAAAACCGTAATTTTAATGCATATGTGTGATATTGGAATAACAAATATTAAAATAAAACTCTTTTAAACCTAATAGAAAAAAAATTTTTTAGCACTGTTCGATAAAAACTGTAACTTCCACATTTAGGTCTTCTGCTGCTCCTTTTTACTCATATTTCTACTTCTAGTAGATCTCCAGCAAATCCTCTATGTCTCAAAATGTACCCTATCATCCAACTTCTCCTTTTCTTTATTGACTTCCATATATTTTCACATCACTAGTTCTCCTGCTTTTGCTAATACCTAAATAGTTTGCAACTTTTTTATTTTCACCAACTACCGTTTCGAGTGTTTCGTTTATTCTTTCGTATAATTTTTGTCGTGTAAAGTATAAGTTGGTACTTAAAATTTTTTTTTTATTGTTTATCTGTTTGAAGATCTGGAAGCTGTATACTAATTAAAGCAAAATAACTTGTCAAACTTTTTGTTTCCAACGAATCAGATCCTACCTATACAGGAGTGTTTTTAAATTTGAATTTTTGAAACGTTAAAATCCAGGACCTTAGCTGCACTCGGATTATCCTAATGAAGTGATTCAGAAACCGTTAATTAAAATACTAAACAACTGTGCAGCCTGTTCTTCGAACAATGAACTCACAAATATTTCATTTAATAAAGGGGAATGAAATTATGCTGTTAGAAAACAAAAAGCATATTTTAAGTATTTCTAATTAAAGGAAAATATATACATACGTATATAGATTATGTTGATCATCACATTAATACTAATATTTGATAAAGATAGTAAAGAAACTAATTATAGGTATAAATTAAAATTATAAATCAAAAAAGCAATTTCGTTGTTTCAGTTATTTTTACGTAATGTTTTACAAAGAAGTATCTCAAGATTCTCAGGATTTTATTAATAACGAAGGTAATTATTTTAGAAAATCTGTACAAAATGTAGAGAGGCCCTACCGTGTTTTACCCACAAAAAGATATTTGTATTTGTATAAAGGCCACATTCATTAAAAATAATCCATAATGATCACCTACCTTTGTTGGAATTGTATGAAATCTGATATGTAACTGAATAAACATACCTACGTATCCCAACTTGTTCGTTCTCATGCCTTAACAACGTTTTTCATTAATTTTTATGTATTGATAAAATCCCCAGCTTACAAGAAACTACTATTTTTTCTTAATTATTCAACAAATATCCTACCGCTGATACCATCGAAATAGATTTTTATAAATAAATGGATTTTAATTAATTTATCCATCGCCAGATGTTCTTCGTTTATTTGTAATTTCATTTCGAAGACATAACGAAGTTCTTCGCTTCTAATCGTCAAAGAATAATTACAGACCATTATGGTAATAAAAAACTCCGTTACCATGAAAGCTCAGAATGATTAAAGTTACAACTATTTTAAGTCAACTATCATATTAAAAAATGATCCTTAAGGAGTTCTAGAGATAGATAAGAATGCAATTTTCAAGATTAAAGTTCCTATTATCTTTGTTCTTGAAATTGAAACTGTTCACTTAAATTGTTCGTTCTAAAAGAAGCAGCCTTTAAAAAAATCCTTTTAATTGGATCTTTTCTAGCAGCTAAACCAAAATTTCATTATTCTTGTATAAGTTTAAGATACATTTACATACATTCTTGCTATTGTATCTGTGAAAAAATATTCAGTCTTAATCAAAGAACATAGAACATTAATTTGTACTAATTTGTACTCAGAGTATATTGATTAATAAATTAATTATCCAAAGAAAACAAATATATAGCACAATTTACGTGGAATTATGTTGGTTTTATCGAATCCTAAAATTTATGCCAATTACCTTACCACAGATGGCGCCCTTTTGCTGTCTCCGTCAGTTTACACATCTTCGTGAATATGAGAGAGGCTTAAAGTTTTCTATTGAAACTACCTGTGGTGCGTTGATAGGAACTAACAAGTTCGAAATCTCATTCGGTTCCAGAAGAAAACAAAAGTTTTTGTATTAAATAAATAAATTTATCAAAACGTCACATTTAACAATTTACAATCGATTCACAGTTACAATTTTAGTAAGTCCATATCGCACCACCCACTTACATAATATGCAATACAACAGTTCAATTAGGTCCAAAGCTATTAAAAATAATTTCAAACCAATATTTTGGTCAAAAGGTAGTTTAAAAGACAATTGTTAAGTGAAAAAAAAAAGTTGCATTTCGGACCCAATTCGATCGGACAGAAGAGACCAAGAAAATTTTTAGTAATTAATCTCATAGCCATATTGTTTGGTATCAGAGAGTTTCTTGACCGCCGTACTAAAGTCCTCATCATCGATTGTGTCCTGTGGAAGTTCGTCCGTTAGTAAATCTTCGGATTTAATGCTTGTGTCGGAGGACGTTCTTCTTAATGCTCCTGTGGAATCCGATCCTAATGGGTCCAATTTTCCTGCGTCTAAAGCTAAACCTGCTAAATTTATAATAGAGTGTTTTGAACGTTTCCTGATATAATTTATCTATTCTCTTAGCTAAAATAAAGGCTCCCCTTGTTATAATTAAGGGTGTCGAAGGATATTTGAATGACAGTACTATAATTATTAAGGGAACCAATGGAAATTTTCTTGGAATCGAGATCCAAAGTTGATTAGATAATACAAATAGTGACTTGTAATGATAATAATGATGATTTATTATTTATCTATAAAGACCTGTAAAATCTCCTTTAAACGGAACGAGATTATCCAAATTGCTCCTTGTCACCAACTGCTCCATCAGATCGAAGAACGATTTGGTCATATATGCAGTATCCAGTTGCACATTCTTTGTGGAATTTTTAGCGCATTCAGCATGATATCTCGCCATCTCGATCTGCTTCTTGATGGTATCTCTCGATTCTTTTCTCAGTATGACACTTTCGCAAAGTGAAGTTAGAGATTTCAGGCAACTGCTTAATTCACGATCCCTCAATCTCCTTTCCTTGTCAACCTGCACAAATTCTGTTGGAGTGAGTGTAATGAGATTGTCTATGTATCGCAATCTCTCTTGGGGTATTGTTTTAATAGTGCCTGGATGGTCTCCCGGCATTCGAGTGGCATTTCGAGACCATTCTTCAGATGCTTTCTTCTTATGAGCATTTCTGTAACGGTACTGAGTGAACATTGTCGACAAACTGTCTTGACTGTAACTTTCTACAAACATAATAGATACATATCTCAGTAACTAATACTAAAATAAAATATTTATTTTGACTATATAGGTAATCCAATCTATGACATTCTCTTATAATTTACAGTAGATTACATACATTAATTTCTATATATAAAAGTGAAATAAATAATAATTAGTTAACTATCTCTTACCTGCCACGTTCGATACAATGTTTGTTTTGCAATTTTCTGTAAAATGTATTTCATAATGAAGTGCTATATACATTAGGCATATGATCAGACACAGGAACGTTTCCAGTATAAAATTTGGAAAAGAATAAATGTGTATAACAGCGGATTTCCCCAGAAGCTCGTATATTGATGGTACATCGTACGTCATTGTGATAATTTTGGTGAACTACTGCTACGACTTATAGTCTCAAATTTTGACATTAAGCAATTGTAATAATCATTTTTGATTCCATGCATGATGCCTTCTAGATACCCCTTAAAAACGTTTACATCACGTATTTATATCGATCAAACTTTTGTTTTTTATTTATATTTTTGTTAAATGTTCTATTTATTTGTAAAATGACAAACGAGATCCTTCGTGTAAGACCTTTGTTATCACTCAACAAAAAAGAAGCTCGTTACAGAGTTCTCAATTTATACCGAGCTTGGTATAGAACTATACCATATCTGGTGATGCGCTACGACATCCCCAAGTCTGCTGAACAGTGTAGGGTAAAACTTCGTGAATGCTTTAAGAAACATGAGAATGTTAAAGACATTAGAGTTATTGACATGTTAGTAGTAAAGGGACAAATTTTCTTAAAAGAAGTTGTAAACGTCTGGTGTTGCAGGCATCATATAATGTCAATTTATTTCAAAGAGACACACGAACCGAAACCGAAAGACTTTTTATGCAGATTTATAGCTGGTATTAATTGATAAAATTATTATTGTTTATCACTGATGAATATACGCTGTACGTATTAGTTTGTGCTTAATTTTTATTTATTTTTTAAGGGTACAGACGCAATGATACTTTTATGGCACAGGGTTTTAGAATATCATACAGAATAGTTCAATTACTTTTAAAGTAATATTCACACAAGAAACTAATATGTACATACAGATTCAAAATTTCTTAAGTAATGTCATCGAGGTTTCTTTCTTCCTTCAGGTCTTTGATATCTACTTAAACTATTCACTGTAAACAAACGATATTATCTCAAGAAAACACTAATGAACAATAATTCACCTGTTGGGCTATGATTTAACTAGTTGAGTAAAGTACACCCCCGAAGGGTAGCTATCTTAGGGACACAAGATGCTGAACCCCTACCCAAGAGATGAACAATATTAATAAAATTGGTAATGGGGGAATTAATTAGGGCCTCAAACTTGATATTGTGCGAGGGTATTAATATTTTTCATTACTTCATTGAGTTTACTCAAAAGTTTCTTCTACTAAAAGCTGACAAAAGATTGGATCTTCTTGGAAGACAATAATGATTCAAATAATTGTAATGAAGAAAAATTTCAGGAATGGTTTTTGTTTCCTTGATAATGACCCGATTTGAATGTAATTAAATACCTCTGAGAAGATATAAACTGATGATTATGAAATTCTCAGACCAATCTTACTGTCACTGAAATCATTACAATAAACTTTAAATAAAAATTGGACAGAAATAAACATATTTAATTCTTTTTTTTTTTTAATAATACTTTGATGTATGCCCCTAATTTTATTTTATGATTATCTGTATATTTTAACTTCACCCTTATAAGTGCTATGGTGAAATTGAGTCATTCTGTGGAATCCTTGTAGAATGTATTCGAATTAAAGGTTTTCAAAAATTCACTATAGGGTTTCGTTCTTACCCTTGATATAAAAAAAGGATTTATTTTTTGTGTATCAGTGTGGGTGTGACGGTTTTTTGTTTCTCATCCCCTTTCCTTTGCTATTTCATGCGAGTTATCGCGAGAAGCTTGGAGAGAAATAATGATTTAACGAGCACAAAAACTAAACAGCCCTTTACTCATTATAAATGTTATAAAGAAAGGAAAATACGGAAAAACAGAATTAAAATTAACTGAACACTCTCATAGGTTTTTTATTTGAGGTAAGGGAAGTTTTTCTACTGAAATTTAAAGAATTAAATAATTAAATTAATTACGTGCTTCATGTCAAGATAATGTCAAATTGTCAAATATAGTAACGAAATTAGTCAGTAATTCATATAGAATTAACAGTAAAGGGGTTTGTGTGGACAATTACATTTTGTTCATTTACTCCCAGTGAGAAAGTGCAAAAGATTTGAAAATTACTAAGGCCTATCTGTCACGTGGAATAATTAGTTTTCCCAATGGCAGCCAAATAGAAAATATATTCCTGATTAAAGATTTTCTGTGATCTAAAAGCGATAAATATATTTTTTATTCACTGTTATTTTATGTTTTTCTTTTTTACGAAACAATCTTTCTGTTTATCGTATAAATCTGCTTTGAAAAGTAAACTCTCCGGTAAATCCCGGATTTACAACAGTCAGGTTGACTTCCTCGAGCGATTCTCACCATTTTTGAGCTGTTCCTTCTTTTGCATAATTTTTATATAAATTGAGTTTTTATCTTCCATTTCTTTCGGAAAACAAGAAGCAGAAAAGAAATGATTTCCGAATCCACGACAAAAAAATTATGAATAATTTATGTTCAGATCGCAAGTTATTACTTTTTGCTATTTATTTAAGTATATTCTGTAGATATAGATTTCCATTTCTACATTTGCATTCCTTCAAAGCTTTTTTTTAGTCAAGAATTGAAAGTAGTTCCCAATATAGAATATTATATAGAATATTGTATACATATTCGCTGTCATTACTCATCTTTGAGAAATGTGTTATACATATACGTAGGTATATCAAAATATCGAAATCATTTTTTTTTTCAGCACCATTCTTAGATATTTGAAAGTAAATTTCATGGCTTAGAGTGGGTTTATAGAGAAAATATGCATACACTACAAAAAATAACCTTGTCCTTGTCTGTTAGATAGACAAGTTAAATTGACAGCAATCCACGGTTTACATACTTTTAAAGAAAATATCTTTGCTTATACATAATATAATATGAATAAGAGAAAATTGAGGTCAAATGAGAAGCAAAAAAGAGCATGAAAAGTGCAATATTGTTTCAATTTTGTAAAAACATTTGAGGATGAAGGATTTTAGACATAAAATTGAGAAAAAGCAGGACTACAAAGGGCTATAAACGACTATTCATACAGAAATGAAATAAAGACACTATGGTCCGTCGCTAGAACTCCATTGAAATCTTTAACCCTTAATTCTCAAACCTCTGACAAACAACTTTTAGACAAAATGAGAAGCTATTAACAAATATTTTAGTCAATAATAAAAAATCCTTTTTCGGTACTAATTACTGTCCTTGTCGTGCCTACAAAAAGGACATAATTGTTTGGAATTTGAAATATAACAGAAACATTTATTATTCTTGATCATAAAAACCCTCGACAGTCCGATTTTAGCCAATTTTATAGAAGTATCCACATATTAACCCTTTATTTGTTTTTTTGAATTAAAATTGATCTGGAGAATGATTTTCTATTTTCTGCAACACCTTATGTATTTATATTCATGGAAAAAAATTACTAACGTATTCGAATCCTGTAAAAAGTGCCCACGCGTTGGTTTGTTAAAAAATATAAAAAGCTAGAACGTGACAAAGTAATTCGTTTTGGTGTGAGACGGAACAGTTCGAAAGAGATGTGTTGCTGTCGTAGATGGCCGGGAAGCCCTGAAGTGATGAGCACATCACTTATCAAACTGTCAACCCCTAAACGGGTGATTTAAAACAAACGTCAATCACCTACATTTTCCTAGCCAATTCGTTATGTTTTAGCTACCTGTCGCCTCAGGATTTTCACGAGTATTTCACGGGATCGAAAACTTACCTAAGTTACTTTATTTATTTATTTTTTTTAATGATTAAAGTGCTTGCGAATTTCTAACAATTATTAGACACATAAAAATTTACTTGAAACTTCTTTACTTCTAAAAACATTTCACTTTATGCAATCCTAAGAGCATTTGTTGACTAGATTCCTTTGAGTACCAATCTTTCATCTACATTTTTCAAAATGTAGTGGTATTTTTTTCTTTAAATTTTCGTACTTAAATTTGTATTTAAGTGAGAAAGAAGAATCTTTAAGATCAGTTAGCTGCTCTTTAAGTTTTTTATAGACACTTCACGAACTTTTAAATAAGCGACCGACCTCTCGTACTCCCTTTTTAACCAATAAAAAATATGGAAATTATATGGCAGCAGATGCGGTTGCAGAACGAGTTTTCGAAAACTTTATCCTTTGTATTACAAATAACTTTATTTTAGGGCCACCGAAGCAAATACAATTCTTGGTTTCAATTTCAAAACCACTTTCCCTTAAAAACTTAAAGGGCTCACGTATTATTTAGGGTTCAATCTACAAAAAGCCTATCTATCTATTTATATTTAATCATTTATTTTTAGGTCATTTAAAGACAAATATCTAAATACATAACAATCACCTCGATCAATTTTGTAATATGTACCATCATCACGTAGACTAATTGGGCATTTACCTCTAATTTTTCCTCTTCTAATCTCCCCATTAATCTCTTGGTCATAATGGGTCAGCTGAGATCAGAAGCTGATTAGCATATCTACAGAAATATTTTTGACAAAAATAAATCATACTATTTTATTATTTTATGTTCGCTATTATTTTTTAACAGCAGGTCAATAAATATTTTTTGGTTGAATGTACCTAATACTGAAATTGTTGTCGTAAAAGAAATATTGTGAACGTTAAGTTATTCAGCCCTTTTACCATTTCCGATTCCAAAAGAGAGGATCAATATCGGAGTTAACGAGGCATGTATTGTAGCAAAATTGAAATCCTATGGCATGCAATACTTGTGCTTGTTATCGACCGTCACGACTTTCACTAAGAAACTCTTTTACCAACTACGGTCGCATGATTCACTGCACCAAAGAAACCACAATTTAAAGCAAAACTCAGTCACGTAACCACCAAATAAAGAAGCTGTAACTGTTGGTTACCCTGTGCGCTCTTGTCGAATTTTATGGCGTTTGTGAGTTGCACAAATTTCCTATTTAGGATCTATTCAATTACTACGTCACAGGCAACAGGAAAAAGGGAAGTAATTGTCATTTTATGATCAAAAGCTTAAGGGAAGTTCTCTATTAAGTCTTTACCTATGAACATCTCGTACGACTACAGGAACATCTACAACTACAACGTTATAACCGAATTCAAAACTTTTAGAAAATTTATTGGTTCATCCAGGATTTGGTACTGGAAATCTCTATCCTGTTTACTTTGGTATGAGCAAACTTCAGTTACCATTATGATAACGTCTCCATATAATGGAAATTCGACGGTATGTAAGACCAAAATTATTTGACAAACAAAATTATGAGTTTTGGTGGTCTTATATATTTACAGGAACGGAGTGTTCCTGCAGTGCAACATACTTGCACTAAATGCATACGTAAACGTATAAACATCCCGTAAACCGCATTATCTGTCCCAACCGTGGAGGAATATTGTTGCCGCATTACTGAAATAAAAATCGGCTACTACCCTCACATATTTGTACGTCCTCTATAGTGGCTCATATATACTTGTGTGTTAGTGTCTAAATAATATATGAGGTACGTTTGTGTGTTCTGTGGTCACACAAATTGCCGGTTACCAGCAGCTGGAACTACCTTGATACGTTTTTGGGACGTTTCCGTCGTTTACACTCCGGGTTATTGGGAATGTAGTGTGTGACCAAGTGGCCCACATTCGCGAAATTGCGGTCAAAGCGTTAAATGCATTAGCCGAGACTAGTGATGTGCCATATGGCTCTAATCTCAATAAAACTATGAAATTAAATTAATTAACCAAGAGAATTTTTTTAAATTTTGAATTTTAAAACTATGAAAATTTATACAATATTTTACTGTGTACTGTGCGGAAGTAACCAATAGTAAATTGAATTACCAACAAATTTTACATCAAAAACAATATTAAGATTTTTTTTAACATAATGAAAGTGCTATCATCTCTCTCATACTCGATGAACGTCTTGCAGACGTACCACTATCAGTCCTCAATGATTGCAAGACCATCATGGGTGGGATCTATCAAATCCCTATTAGGCTGAGCAGGTTAATACTCGAATTGGTTTGGTGTTCATCCATCGAGGTCGTTGATGGTCTAGGCCCAGATCATGAATGGCACCATCAGTCTTCTCCAGTAGCGAGATGTTCGAGGATCTTGCCCAGGTTTCTTGGAACTCTGGTACACTGGTGAACTGAGTCTATTACGGAGGTTCGTTTCATCATCCTTGCACTCAATTAGCTCCAATTTGTCATTGGTGGCTACCTAACACCACTGGAGGTTCCGGATGGTTTTATGCCCATTGAACGTCCGTTAAAACAATTAAATTGACTCGTACCTGGTGGTGTACCTACTAGGTGAAACATTGGCAAGGATATCCTACTGAGGAGGATTGTTCCTAAGAGAACTTCACCTGTTTCCTCAATTGGGACATTGTCCTGTCTGAACCGATGGACTCTATATGTTTACCGTCGTGACTCCTACTTCGCATCTTATTCACCACCATCCCTATCGGAGCGAAATTGGGTAGCCTCCAATCGGCGCGTAAGTTAAGCAGGCTTTCTGTACCAGACCAAACACCCCTTTCACCCGTCGAGATAAAGCTTCACCCCTACTGCCACCACGAGTCCAACTTGAAGATCGGGAAGAAGACCCTGTTTAGGTCCATTCTTGGTGAGGTGTGGGGTTGAACATCCTTTTTGGTCTTCTCTCTGTAAAAAAGTGCGTTTCCAGTGTACATTTCGTTCATTTTATAATGAGACCTAATAATTATTCAGTATAAGTATTTAGTCTTCATCCTTTGATAATGGTCGCGTAAACGGAAACTTGTTAGGAAGTTTTTAATAAAATTGGTGAAACTACTTTTAGTGTTATTTATTTCGGTTATTAAATAATTCTTAGTGCTCTGATAAGTGAAAACTATTTTAATCTACACTCAAATTGTAATGTTTTAGCAGATTATATTGTTAATTAGTATTTAAAAAATAATATAAATTTGCCACTTTTCAACTGTCAGCAGTATCAGCATTGTACATTAGACGATCGGAAATGGGGACACTACACAAATATTGTCTCGTTAGGGGAGTGCTTTGTAGAGGCAAGAAAATTACTTTATCTTGAACCTCGCCCAAGGCGGACATTCCTGTTGACTTAGGGAAGGAAACTGCCCATTTTGTATACACTCCTTTACAAACATTGAATTATTCACATCCATCCATACACAAAACCGTCAATGTATAGGGCACATCTATGTATTTCTCATTTCAAATATCTACATTTTTATTTGCAACGTTTACTATGTATTTGATACGTTGATTTATTAACGATTGTTCCACATATTCTATAAACGAGTTAGGGGAGTTTTATAAGATAGTTTTTTTTTTCTAAACTCCCCCTTTCTAAAATCCTGAATCCTAACCCTAGTTTAAAATCTATATGCAATAAAAACTGCTGGATTGATTTTGATCAAATTCTTCTTCATCCTGTTATTCCTGAAACATTCGCTTTTTATCTACGATCAAAAATATCATGATATTTCTCTTGAATATCAAGTTATTATAGATAATAAATTTCATACATATTGACGACAAAAAAGTGTGAGACTATGAATGAATCTTTTGTGTCATTAAGGCGATTTTAAAGCCGAGTTCCCATGGCGAATTTGTTAAGCTGTGGGAAAGAGGAAACTCGGCTTGCAGTTCCTGTTGATTGTCAAAGGGCCGATTCGGCTCACGTAGACTCGTAATGCTTTTCCCAGTAAACTCGCCGAAAGGTGCGCGCCTGATTAAGAAACTTGTATATATATTTTTTTTTTATATTTCACTTCTGAAATTATGTATTTCCTTTCAAAAATGGTGTTTGTTTAAACATGCGTCGTCCATTTATGTTTATAACTCCAAAAAGAAATATATGTCATGGTTTATCACTTAAAAGCAGTATTTACGATTTCATAATAATGTTGTAGCTACTTTGTAACTGAACTAAATCCAATGGCATGTTATAAAAACTAATTAGTTTTATGTCTAGTGCATTTTCGTGATTTTATTTCCATCAAGCGTCGAATGCATTATTATTTGAAAAATAACCGTAAAAAAATTGTAACTGGACTATGATTTTGTCATGTCGACCGAAATTATTTACGTAGGTATGTATATATTAGGGTGACCTATTTATTTTTCATTGCAAATGATTTTGGAATTCATTGCCTACGTATTCATGTTTCAGAAATTATTTTCGACATCTCCCAAACGTATATTTAATTGACTTCAACCTTAACCGACACAAAAAGAACAATCGTCAACTATTACATTAAAAAAAATCAAAAAATCTTTATTATAATTTTTTTATTTTCAACCTCAAGATCCAATTTAACAATTTCACAATCCTTAAACTTTGGTCTTTAAAATTTTTTTGACTTATGTCTGTGTTTTTAAGTTATTGTCGAAGATAGATTAAAATTCTCCACCCTGTATATATATTTTATTACTTCTTTTGGTAATGGGATGATTTTATAGGAGTTATTAAGCGTATTTAGAGTCGAATTAAACTTTTCCGATAGTTTGGAAGGGCGAATTTAATTTTATACCATATGTGATGAAACCATTATTATCCTATTGTAGGTATCTACTTAATGCTCATTAAATTACCAATAAATATTTAATGAAATAATAATTGTTTCTAAAGTAACAAAAGTAGATTTACTTCCTTTGCCTGAAGAAGCCTTTTTGGATAGCAAAATATTATTGTCGACAATTTTACAATGGAACAATATTTTGATATTAAGTGTTTTTGTTCTAATTAGAACTTTGGTCAATTCATAAATAATCAATTTTATCAAAAGGGTGCATAATTAGTTATTCATTTTCAATAATTAACAAGAATTTGAGCCGTAGTTTACTGTGAATAATTTATAATTTTATAATAAGAGTAGTCGTTATATGAATAACTATTAAAGCTTGCATTATATACAAAACTTTTTGCATTAACTTTTCATTATTTTAAAAATTGGATCTTACCTACATAATTATTGTATTACAAAACGTCATTGTAACATTGTTTACACGGTTATTTATGGGTTCGTTTCTTGATGATCCATCATTTTTCGATTAAAAACAATGTTTTCGAGTTGAGTTCGGTTGCAGTAGGGTGCTTTAGCCATCCATTTACTCCTTCTTGAACTTTAATTACGGCTACATTCAGTTCGAAATGAGATCGATTCGTAGCTGACAGACGTTCATACATCAAATCGCCCCTCAAACGAAAATGGACATTTCAAAGGGTCGAGAATGGCTTGCGGAAATGAAATTTCGATGCATTTTTCCGATACACCCTTCACAAATCTGAAATTATCCGACGGCGCCACCTGGAAAACTGACTGTAAACAACCCTTGTTGTTTGTACCTATCAACAACTGCTACTTTAGATTCGAGTGGAATCGAGTCAATTTTTATACCGGACGAAACAAAAAGCCAAATATCCGTTTCTAACTTTCAAAAACCACAATTAATTTTTTTTTTTTTTTAATAATATTCCACCGTTGTGGTTATATAACCCCCAAAAATATCGAAAAAGGTTTTATATGTTTTAGTGAAATTTTCTACGTTTATTATTTTATTATTAATGAGATTAATGTAAAAAACATCTTAATAGTTAAAGTACAAAGGCTAAGCTTTTTTGTTGATTTAAAACTTAAGCTGATTATACAGCCCCAAGGCATCACGATGTAAAATTTTTAATCGCATAATTTTGTAATTAAAAGTTTATTAATAGGCTTTGTTGATGAAGCCAACCAACGCCGCTAGGGGATAGCAGGAAACCACTGGACTACCTTTTTATTGTTGTGTCCTACCATGGATTTTTTTAAATTACCCATTATGATTTAATTTAGGTGGGTTACAGAGTTTAAAAACGAAGGCACTTGAAAATTATTCATTTTAAATAATTTTTCTTTAATCTTCACTAAATATTTAGTGTGTTATATCATCAGCAACCCCTTAAATTATGGCATCAAGTCTTGGATTCATGAAAAGTTTAGGAGAAGTTTGTTAATGTTAATGGGGACTATATTGAAAAGTTAATGTCTGCTAGTTGACAAAGTCCTGAATATTTTAATTTTTAAATGGAAATTTAGGTCCAAATACTTTATAAGTAACTACTCCTTTTCACTAACTACAAAAGTGTTTATCAAACTATTGGGAGTAACATTTATACCATGACTAGTGACATGATAATTTAACAAACTTTAACGGACAAAGTAGATTATTCTCTGGTAATTAGGGATAAGCGCTAGGGTCCTTTGTCCTTCGTGTCAGCAATTCATCTGTCAGTATAGGCGCTTTGTTTAGGCCATTTGTCTCAGTTGGAATTATAGCCTCAGCAACTGGAATAACGTTAGTAATTTATTTGTTTCCATGTTGGGGATCAATAAATTTCTGCAGAGCGATGAAAAACACTAGACAACGACGTCACTACCCGGAACGGGGGATGACGGCAGGTCTTCTATTCTGATCGACGATGCAAAAAGTTTAATGGTTCGAATACAACGAGCGGAGTTTCAACTTTTCCTATTCTCAAAATGTTACTTACCAACTGAAGATAAGAAAAAGTACTTGTTCCTTCTCTTTAAATTTTTACTCTAAAGAAACTACCTACATACAATTGCAAAAGCAACAAAATCAAACCAAGAATTATTTCTGTTTGGTTTTTCTATGATTTTCACTAATGTTTATTTGTTGAATTAACATAATCCATAAATCAGGTAGTCGATAATTAATTACAGGACAACTCGCCCTCTTAAAAAAATCATTTACCCTAATGTAATTATTAAACTAATCTAACCTTACACACAGCCACTCTCTACCCTAACCTTTTTCAACCTTTGCATTCTTGAAAAAATTTAAGGAGGTAGGAGGATTATGTTATACGGTACCTTCTACCATATAACCTAGTATCAAGATAACGAATTTTTACCCTTTTCGATGGGGTGGCCGACAGCTAATTTTTTCGTATTCTTGTCAAGAACATCCTACTCATGTGGTGCATTAAGATAAGTCATTTATTCAACTCTTTTACGTCGTTACGTGATTTAATAATTTAAGATCATAATATGTTTTCATGAAAAATGCATTTATGTTGAGTGGTTTTTGGTCTTACTTTCAAACTGGGTTCATACAGAAATCCAAGTGTTCAAAATTCCTGGCTTGCCTTACGTGTTTCTATTTCCTGAATATGTTCGTGGTCCACGCAGACACCGCGGCACACGTTATTAGCGAGAACCGGGAGAGAGCAATTCAACATGTTTAATAATAATTGTACTCGTGCGAGTCACGTTTATAATTGCCAACGAGTACGTGGCACGTTTACTATCCGTACATACTAGATTTGTGCTGCACGACCACTACTGCAAACCCTCTCCATCCACCTAAACCCCTAACCCTTTTATTCGTGTATGTCGCATGGCCGAACTAGTCCCTGGAACTCAAACTGCTACAGCTAAGTAATTACTTACTTCATATAAGGACTCGACATCCGTCATGAAGTAAATGGAGAGGTGGAGAAGAAGGATCTTCAAAAGGGATGATGGAGACGAGAAACTGCTCATTGGAGTTTCTGGCCATATTACAACTATTATTATTAGTGTAGTTAAAACTTTGTGATTACTGAAGTAGTGATATTGTTAATAACTAAGATATAATTTACATTGTGTGACTGCTTTAGCACATATATCTTGGTGATAAGAGTTATCTCCTATGGTGACCATTGAAATGATAAACATATTTATCACATTCCGTGTCTATCCCCAGTAAATTAGTAGTTGAATAACTTTAACAAAACGTTTGGAAAAACCTTCGTTAATAATTTATTTCGACCTGCAGACGAAGCAAAAATTTGTCAAACGTAGTATATGAGACTTATGAATATTAATAATGCCGAGAACGCGAAACTAACATTTAAGGGCTGTTATAAATGAGAATACACTAGGAGGGTGATGATACCCCACGGCGAATTAGAGTATGGCACGCTACACGCTTACATAATTCGAGATTAGGCAATTTAAACGCATTGTTTTCTTAATGTCTCTGCCACTGAAAAGACTATTTTGAAATTTCGATTACACAAATCACTCAAATTGGGGTGAACGATTGTAATTCCGTAATTGCAACGAACAAAGTTCACAATTTTCTGTATTTAAATTGGGTATATGAAATCCAAATCTAATTCCTAATCATTATTAAAGTCATTGTTTAAAAAGGAACACTTTCTTCGACAAAATTCTCACCAAATAAGTCTTGTTCCCATCCTTAAATAGAAATAGGTCCTGTTGGATATTAAAACACTTACAGTTCATGACAAAGCACCATAGATGGCGTTCACTTGTTGTGACTGGTAATTTATTAATCTACCTGTTAAACAGGAACATGAGTTCTGTCAGTATACTCTCGAAGAATCTTGTGGCGTTCTGATGAGAACTAATAAAGATCTTGATCCACGTCCCTTGGTTTTACAAGCTCGTTTTGTTGCATAATTAAAAATATTATTTAAGAGTAATAGTAGGTAGATACATATTTCTTCATAAAATAAAATTTCGAACAGGATAAAAACTTTTCAAGTCTTTGTTTAAAATAATATTTTTGTTGAAATAATACTATATAATATTTATTGGTATTTAGATTTAAACATCGCTTAAAACTGAATTTTGTTCTGTGTAAATTTAACAATTTAAAAAATCAGTAAAGGTTAAATAAGATTTAAACACTAATCTATAAATTTTTCATGATGAAACTAAAGAGTGTTCCGTTATCCTGCATAACAGTTATGTCTATTAAGAGGGTTAGAAAAACTTTCCCAAATTATCTGAGAAATGTCCAGGTCTAATGGCAAAAAGTGGTCGTCTAAGTCTAGTTTACGAACGATGTAAGGTATTTTATAAAAATCAACATCATAAAAAGTATAATGACCCTTTCAAATGTCCTTTTATATTCAGACAATGGCAAAGTTAAATCTGAAGAAAACTTTAGCAAATCACGATTGTGCGTTTAATAATAAGGCGACGCTTTACTTTTAACGATGTCGTTCGTCTTACCATTTCGAAGAAAGTTAAAAGTCCATTTAATTTTGCTTCTTCCTCCTCAAAAGAGAATGTATTAATTGTACCCTGTTAGCTCGTCTTTATGTTCCGTCGCTGTAATTCATTTTCTGATGGACCCATTCACCTAAATTGTATTCTAACTTTTACGAGAACTTTTTCGACGCTATTAAATCGAGGACTAAATTTTTATGTTCTTAATTATATACTTTTTGGCACTTTTCCCAATAAGTTCAAAGCAGGTCAGTGTCCATCAACGTAAATACTTATTTTCTAAATCTCCTTAAGAAGTTTATCCTTTTTGATGTCTTCGTTGTTTAGAAAGTTCGGATTCACTGGTTTCTTCCTCCATGATTCTAGTATGCTCTCCTCCACTTACCATTGCTTTAGTTTCCAAATCTTCAAATCCTGTTTGTCTTAGTAATTCCTATTTCAATTTTCATATTTCTTCCTAATGCTTCACTGCTTATTTATTTCCACATTCTGTTAAAATACTGCGTCCATCTTTTTTATTTTCTTCAAATTTTGGGAACTTCATCTCAACTTCTAATGCTGTTTTATTGGTCTGTTTTTCTCTAATCCTGACACCATCATTTCAAACCCCACCCTGTAAAACCCCACATTAATCTTTAGACTTGTATGTTGAACATCATTATCCTTCTAATATTGTGATCTCCTCTAAATGACCTTTATCTAATTCCTCAGGCTTTGATCCTTTTTTTGATCGTGAGTATTTTTTTCTTGTGGGCGGTAATTAATGATAAGCTTTTCCTGTTCCTGGCTCATAATCTTTTTTTAATTAGCCTTTCAAATCTCCCTATTTCTCATTCAATTTCTTCTTTTCCTAATCAATCCAAAAATAGTAGTAAAGTTGTGGATTTTGCTAGATCAAATCGATTTCCCCAATTGTATAACCGTAAATCCAATTAATTGAATACCACTTCCACTTCCTGTTATGTTATTTTGTAAATCGAATTGTGAAAAATCTGAGGAAACGTTGTAGAGACTTATTAATTTCATATATATATATTAAGACCATAAAAGTTGGGATTTAGAGGCTCAAGTGGCTACCATAAATCTGTCCATTCGAGTAATAAAAAAACTCTATTGTCCGCCTTGTTGACTTTACTGACGAGAAAGACTTGACAGACACGAGCTGTCTTTGAAGCAGAAACGGCGCTTCCATCTCTATACAGCACTATTCGAAAATTTCCTTTGTGTGCTCTCGGGCGAAATCATCTATTTTCTCGCCAGAAAGAGATCGAACTAAATTATGTGTAAACCATTTTGCTGTTGATGTTTATGCTTGTGGTAGTCGATAACGGAAAACTCTTGTTAAAGTTTCGACATTCGTTATATAAATTCAACGGCTATCACGAAACGATTTAAGATTGTGTGAAATTACAACTGTGCAGGAAACACGGTGATAAGTATTTGAAATTTATTATATCGTAGAGACTCCTGAACTTGATAAGAATGATTCAGTTAACCCATTTTCGATTATTATATAGTTAGAAACACTTTAAATAAGTCACCCATTTTTACAATAACTCTATAAACAATTAAAAAGTTATTCTAATTATGCCAGATTAAATGAACCATCCAAATAACTAGAAAGGAAGGACTTGAATCGACAAAAGTGTTAAAATATAAGAAAATTTTGAGGATAATCAGAATTGTTTAAAGTCAACTGTCAAAACTCAAGAGGCAGCTGGTTTTTTAAATGAAAACCTCAATTTCTTGATATTTTCATTTTGAAATGCTCTTTAGTTGACCTTTGATACCTGTCAGAATTTTACGTGCTCCTAAAATCTGGAGTCAAAAAAGGTCACTCCATTTAAGGGCTCTGAAATTTAGCCTCACCCTGTATAACCCTTGTTAGGCATTTATTAGTCATCGTTTAACTTCTGAACTAGTTGACTAATTGAGGTCATACTCTCCTATTAATTTTGTCGAGACGATAATTCGTTGTCGTTCGTAATCATTTTTCACAATTTGCAAAATGTAAAGAAAGGACATCCACTGGAGCTTTTTATTATATATTCTTTGTAAAATTTAAAGAACCCTTAACTTTCAACAACTTTTGTTTATAAAATTCACATTACTAGTGAAAGAGCTGTTATCTTATTTATTTACAAGATACGTTTACGTATGCATTTTGACAAAAAGTTGAATTTGCTTACTTCAGAAGTACCTATCGACCCACTTTCAATTTACTTTCGATTTTAGTCAAAATTAAATGTACTATTGATTCTCGATTTGGGTATTTGCCATCAGAAACTTCCGTCTCAGTCTGTTTACCATTTCCATACATCATTGTCCAAATTGGTGAATAATTTAACTTCACGTTCGGAAATAAAGTACGAGAAATAATGGAAAATCCTTTTCACCTATTTTATAAAAAACACATCAATAATTTCTTTCTTCGTTTTTTGTTCAGAAAATATAATTTTCCATTTATCGTTTAATTACTGTTTTTTTATTTTTGTCTTATCGTTAATAAATTCCTTAAAATGCGAATTTTAATTTTGTTTTTCCAAATTCTGAAACGAATTTCGATTAAAGCAATTTATTGATTAAAAAAGAATCTAGCAGAAATATTACGAAAATGTTAATTATCAATCAAAATTAACCAGATAAAATTAATTTTTTGCCAATTATAGCAGAGTTTACCCTTAGAAACGGCACGTGGCCATGGCACACCCCCGCCAGACTTAACAATCGGAATCCAACTAAAAAATATTTTTAGAATCACCTTATTCAAAAGTTACTCGAGCAGTAAAAGACGCCCGAATGATTACATAATATTAATTTTTTTATAAGTTATGTAATAAATGAACCCAAATCGTAACAGCTATAAATTCTGAGTCTGTCTAAAATGAAAAGCAGATGTAAGTTACTATTCAGAAATGATAATTTCGCTCAATAATATCCCATAAACATTCTCTTCAAACACATTAGGACAAGAAATGGAAGAAAATGGTAACATAAAAATGATGCATGGTATAGACTTACACGGAATTTGTTCCATCTGATAAGTCGCAGAAAGGGTGTCTTCCAAAGTCATTGTGGAAGTGAATTACATTTATGTTTCTTTTCCTTGACAATAATTATTTTTTTGTTAAAAGAAATTGACTTAAAAAACGGTTCATTAACTCTACGTTAGATAAAAGAAATCAATCATTAAAAATTTTCGATAACTTTTATTCAGTTTTAAAAATTGTTTGAAAACTATTGAGATTAAAAAGTAGTTAAACACCACAATTTGATGTAATTTTGTCACACTTTTCGATTTAAGTAATGAATTTTGTAAATTTAGAAACTGAGCTTCATCAGAATTGCCGAAACATTGAATATTTAACATCAATCTATTCAAACCTAATTTGAAAAACATTCGGCTACACAAAAAAAAATCAATTTGCCTAAGTGCACTCATCCATTGACCGAGAAAAAACTATGTTCGTTATCAGAATTAAGAATCATTTTTCAATGTACAAAAAAGATGCAACTGTCAATTAAATTGGAGTAACCAGAATAATTAATGATCCTTTTAACCCAATTCGCCTTCCATTTACCCTCTTAGTTATGTAGTCATTTTTTATGCTAATACAAACGCCTACCTTGAACATGTATAAATTGGCGAAAAACACACCCGCATACATATATGTAACGGTAAATCTAATTAACCTGGAGATTATGTGTAATTGCCAAATTCTGTAATGTACATAAATTAAATTTGGTCAAAATTCTGTCGAAAATACTTGCAGTCGGATTGCGGTTTCTAACTTACTATACATAATTCTCATCAACGCGACATAAGCAGTTCCGACAGAATTTCGACCCTTTGTCAGTCAGAATCAATGTAATACCAAAGATGGTATGTAAACGCCATCTGCGGAGATTAAGCTTGAAAATATAAGGTCAAGGAGATGAGAAATGAGGACATAGAGGAAAATTTCTAAAAATTAGTATTTTTTTCTATTCTATGGTCAAATGTCTTCGTGTGACTTCAGATGCTGGACGTCGTTGTCTTTAAAATTTAAAAATTATACTTGGTCGATCACAAAGTTTTCACGAACAACTTAACGTAATTCAGTTACCTCGAAGGGACGATTCCTTTTAAGTCAAAATCGCTTTGTAATGCGTAAATGGCCGAACTTTTTAGACCATTAATTGCTCGTATTCCCAATCGAGCCAAACGAAGCGCCAAGCCAATGCGATTCTGCAATGTAATGAATTAACGGAAACGGACAATGAAGCCGCTTTTAATCCAATTCTCTTGAATGAACTGCAGAGATGGTCGCACTCGCCTGCGGGACGAGAACTTTGCCATTATCATCCTGCTGCAAACTTGTTCGTCTTTAGTTATGCAAAATAACCGACGCGTATTCTGGAACGCGCTCATTGAAACGGCCGGTTCGCCACGGTACGTGACCAGACTTGAACAACAGAACACTTAGTTGATTATGAAAGAGACACAATTGAAAGAACGAATTACGTTGGTATTAAATAGACGAAAAGCTGAACGTGCATCGTCCGACTGCCTCCTTGTGTATTCACCTTTTTCCTCTAGAAAACTACAAACGAGAAAAACTTACACCAAATGACGAACAAATAGTCACTATTAGGACGAACCATCCATCAAAAAGTCTCAACTATTCTTAAGGAGCACTAAATGCTTAAAGTTACTCGTCAACATTACGTTTTGACTTTGGAAAAAAAAAACAAATTATTTCCACCAAAGGATCTACTGGTTATCTGTGGTCCTGTAACGTCCTACACAGGGATCGGCAACCCTTTTTGTGAGTCGGTCATATTTTTAAAGTATAAAAGCTTAGCGGCCACCCCTTAGAAAAAAATAAAAGACAAAACCGACTCTAATATAATACTCATCCCCGACAAACTACTCTTCCCTCAGATAAAATTCGTTAATAGACACCGACAATAATACAATCTCTGCCGAGGTATTTATAGTACAAAAATATTTTTTGATCACGGATTCTTGTAGAGAGGAAGATCAGTAGAGCAAATCTGCAAATTTTCAACATTAGCGAATAATATTTTTCAGAACAAGTTGTTTGGACTTTTGAATCAAAAGAATTTTTGGACGATAAAATCTCTTAGCTATTAGATAAAAACAGTTCCCTACGAGGACCCCCTTATTTGACGTTGATAACGGTTAGAGGGGTTTTTATTTGGGAGATTCTGTAATAGGGAATTCCACACCACCCAGTCATACTGACATCTAGGTGTTTTTCGAAAATTTGAAATAGACCCTGGAAGCCTTGTAAGTAATTGCTTTCACTAAATTTTGGAATTTCTGTGTGGGCATCTTAAAGCGTTTTCGCTGTGAAGTATAAGAATATTTAAACTTTGAACCAAACCCACCTCTGGCCCATTCATCCCTATCGAGTACTCCTCGTTGTCTAGAAGTTCAACCCCCGTCTCCGCCCAGAACCTTGCCAAGTTTCAATTATAAATTTTCAAGATGGTAGGCATTATTTCTCTTCTTAATAATTTTCTTGGGGTTACATTTCTTCTTCGTAACATGGTCACTCCAGGGAATTCTCAGCATATACTACATTTCGAATCCCTCTAATTTATTCAGTGTGCTAATCTTTAACGTCAAGGTTCTGCTTCTGTACAAAACCACAGGAATTTAAAAATTCATGTTTGCATGATACGGGCAGGCAGCATTATGCACAATTAATATTTATGTATTTTTTTTATTCTGTGATTTAATAACGTCGCATTAGTTACTATATATTACAAAGATTTCTCTTTTACAGCTATTTTATGTTTTATTTTATTATTATAAACTGATTATTACTGGATTTTTTAAAACTTTTTCTAACTACTAGCTCACTTTTTTCAATAAAACGATGTGTACTTTCACCAGAATCCTGCATAGCATTTTATTTGATGCTTCGTTGATGTGATGAGGTGAAAAAAATTTAATTAAAAACTTTCATAGTTCAGATATTTGTGGAAAATACGACATCAGAACAGCTGTTAGGTAGATTTAGAGAGCAATCGCTATGAAACAAGTATTACAGGGATATTTAATGAGGTATGGTCAATTAAAACTGGAGCGACGAACTTAATAGAACGTCCTACGGTAAAATATTTATAGTTCTTCGTTACCAACGATAAACCACACATGCAATTGATGATTAAAAGACTGTGCTAAAAGGTGCACATGTGTATTTAACGATTTATTGTGGCATATCAAATAATAATTAATTTAACAGGTTTAATGCAATTTATTCGGTCAGAATTTGTTTGTTCTCACCAGCGCTCCATGGACAGTTCTGATAGAATACCAACCAAGCTGAATGTCCTTTTGATCAGGTAAGATCAATAAAGTACCACTGACGCCAAAGTGAGCGCCATCTGTGGCAATTAGTAGTTATTTCAATTAGAAGAAATCTTCATTTGAATCTACTTTTATTATTACTATTAAAGAGGATAAAGATATTACTATTATTAATCTTCTCTTTGTTATTATTTATTCCTGGAATCTAGGGCATTTGACCTAATGATATAACACCAATGATCTAAATTATTAATATCCAAAATTGTAAAATAATGCCTTTCCTATAAATTATTCCAAATTGTTGTTACTATTCATCAAGAAGCCGATTGTAATTTATAATTTTACTAATGTACATACAGTGATAGTTACACCTCTTGGTCGTTGTTACAATTCTAAGCTCGGTGCTTACGTAAATGTAATGAATTACCGATTCCAATGCGGATGCTTCCCTCACTGCATATAAATGGGTTGTAATGAAGACCTTTCAAACCGCGAACGATAGTACGGTTTATCGATCTACTCGGGATCTCATGCGACCATGTTATTTGTCAGTCAATATATTAATTTGTTATAAATTAAACATAAAATGAACATTGCAAACCGTTTTTCTCAAACATCAAAAATGGTGTTGTCTCATTTATTTTCAGTAGAAACTTTTTCGAAAAAAACACCTCAGTTTATGGTAGGTACGGAAGTGAATATTTATTTGACCCATTTTTTTAAATTCTTTTATGAAGTTTCTGCAACGTCTGCTGATTAGAAATCTATTTCACTAAGCAAATATTTAGTAGATATACCTACTTGAAGTTTAAACTCGAGAAATACGAATGTCTACGTATTTATCTGAGCCCATTCCATTTCCACAAATTCCGCCGGAAGGTTATCGGAACCTAGCTGGTAGTAGGTAGTATGAAGGGCGAGAAATCATCCCCCATTCAAATCGTAGCCTTCTTCGACCTGCTACGTCTTCCCTTTAATTCGCAATTTCCTTGTTTGTTCAGTTCATCTGTATCACAAGATTAATCGTCAAAAGAAGCGGCGCGGCGTTCTCATTTCAGATGCCAGCACACGTTCAGTTCCACTCCGTGGGTAAATTCGTCCCGGTTATTTAAACATTATTACCCCCGAAAAGGGGCTGAGTTGCAACTTACCACCTCCGTCAGGTAATTTTCATATGTTTTGTGTGTTTGCGCCAGGATATCTCCAAGGAATTTTAGTTCCCTCTTTTACGATGGCAAGAGACACGCAGATAAATCATCCGTCTGTTATTTAATCTTGATGGTGTAAGCTACGGGTTTTACGTTCTCTGTTCCCCATGTCGCCTCAATGTCAACGAAACAAAGGGTAGATATGCGGTGTATAATACAAATGAAACTAGCAAAGGATTTTTGTTTGATTGATGAAGTCAAAAGAGTCGACAGATCGACCATATGCTACTTCTTGTCTTTAATTAAAACCAATACGAATAGGATGAGGATTAACTAAGGAAAATTAAGTATAACGCGTTTTTACTAGTAAAGACTAGTATATACTGGATGCCTTTGTTTCAATTAGAATTATCTGATTTTAACATGAATTTACTGCTGGTCATTCTTTTGGCAGACCATAAAATAAAAAATTCGAACATAACAACGGCATTTTCAATTAAAAACAGATTTTTATTGTAAAATGGATCTAGCATGTTTTAATATTTTTATAGGCCATAACGGAAATTAAAGAAATAAACAGGAAAATTAAACTACATATTTATTTGGGCGAGATTACCTTTTGTTGATCATAACTACTAATTATTTTAGTGAAAAAACATGACTGACTGAAAATCTTTGTAGAAAATCAAAGTTAAAATATATAAAGTAGAGGAAGCCTTTTAAAGGATTTTAGTTTAGCTCTGGAAAACCAGGAATTTAGAGGGAACTGGCCGTGAAAAAGTATGAAATATAGGCGTCAAAGTATGTCACTCGGACACTTGAAGAAAAGTATGAATTTTTTAATAACAATATAGAACACAATAAATGGTTCCAAAAGGATCTTTAAAGAAGAGAAAAGTAATAAGCTACCATCAGAAAAATTGAAAACGAAATTTGGAAATACTGTTGTATATTTTGGTCAATTTAAACATTAAAAATAAAGCCGCATCTGTTCTAAAATTTAGTCTGATTTTACTATAAAAAAACAGACTACAACGACCAAAAAAAGGTTAGTTTTTGGTTTGATTTGGGTCTATTCGACCAAAAACAAATCTAATATTTCTTGTAAGAATTCTCCTTATTACTCTCGTTGCATTATTTATTTAAAATTTTTGTTCTTATTGAAACACTGGAAACCATGGTATTCATTTCGATTTACATTCAAGACGACTTTCGTTGTCAGGTTTCGATCGTACGTAGCCTTTACCATTTCCAATTTCTGGGATAGAACATCAATTTAAAATTCCACATTCGTGCCAACTTGATCTGATCAAATAATGCGTATCCACGGTGATGCACCCTCACAGAGCAGGAGGTGTACGACAATAGAGGGGAATGAAAGCTTATCGATTCAAGTACAGGTTCATAAAGCAAATCCCTATACACACACAAACACGAAAGCTTGATGCTTACAAAAAAAAAAAATTATGCATTATTTTGCATGCCTCGGTAAAATACCTATTGTTCTTTTATATTGAGTCCTTGTTGTACAGTTCAGGAATCATCCAATGGTATTTCAAAAACGACGTACCTAATGGTTTGCTCTGATAAATGGACTTTTTACGTTTTGAATTCAGATGTTTAAAATTCACTATAGAAATGTTTCTGTTTACTTAAAGAGCTTGAGGGATCTATAAAATATGTCATTACTGAATGTTTTTCATTAAAAGTGAGCTTGTTTTCTTAATTGAAGCAAATTACTTACACCAGAAAGTAAAAAACTATGCAATAATAGGCCATCGTTAAAAGAGTAATTAATTCTAATGAACAACGATTAAGGGTTGATGAGCTGATGTTTTATAATATCTAAAAAGACCCATTAAATGTTACCTAATTTATTTATTGCTACTTATAATAGGTTGCTGGATATAATTCGATTATTCTCTTTTACCTTCTCTTCTGTTTCAGAGAATGGTTAAGTGTTGAGCATAAAAAATTAAAATTATCATAAACTATTTCAAATTTTATTATAAAATCTTTGAGTCTCATGAAGCTTTCGATTCGCTTGTGATCCCTTGGAGGAAATATAAAGAGTTTATAACATCTACTCATAACCTCCCTTGCCCCTTGATATTAAAGAAACAATTTTTCATGAAAATTGATTCCAAAAAAAATTTTCTATGAAAATGTAGTTCGTAATTGAGTGAAATTCCGTAGAAACACAAAATGTTTTCTCTTCATGATGATAGATTAATGTATGAAAAAATTTATATTCAATCTTATCTACAGGTTTTGAGACGCACATAGAAGCAAAGATAAAAACTACCAACTTTAAAAGTAATTTCAGCTGCCGCAAACTCATATTTATCATGGAGAAACAATTTTAAATAACAAATTCCGTTTCGTACCTATTTTTACCGCTACGTTAACCATCGTGTTTGCTTTCTATACGTTCATTCCCTTTTTTCTTTTACAGAAAAAATAAGCCCAATGAGATTCCACAAAGAAGTGTAGGTAGCAAGCTTACAACTCAGGTAAGACAAATTATTATGATTACTTTAAATAAAATGTTTCTGAGTCTAGCAGTGAGAAATCGAGAGACTCAAATTGAAATATACGAATCAACAGTTTTAATAGCGCGATTCGAAATCAAACAAAAAATAAGTTAAAAAATATTTACCTTGTAAAAAAAAACAGGGAGTTTATAAAAGCTTTCAAATGAGTTCGCATAAACTCTGCAATTTACCCAATTTTACTATTGAACGAAGTCAACTCGTATAAATTTTTCATGGGATTTTCGCGATAAAAAATTTGCTGAATACGTTTTTATATAAATTGATAATCCTGATACATTATTTTGACGGTGTTTTTTATTTTCCTAAACTTTTTTAACTGTTAGCATACAACGAAAAACATGCTTTTGCTTTTAAAGTTATATAAGTTAAAATAACCCCAAAAAGTAATGTACATAATGCTTTCTGAGAAGCAAATGTTAAAAATAATACAACACTGTAGAGTTCATAAAATCAAGTTTTTGCATAACGATAAGCACCCAGAGAGCGAAATTGCGACCACCATAGAGATCACGACATAAAGTGGCATTATTTTAAGATTGCATTAGCGTCATCTACATGGTCTGTACTGAACCAAATCAAATACGAATCACACCACGAGGGCGTATAGGGATACTGCAGCCAAGTAGAGTAAACATAAGTAATAACTAACTTCATACATACGTTCTAATTGTTTCGCATAGTGTAATGTGAGATAGGGTGAAAGGGACACACGAAATATTTCAAAAAACTCTTCTATTCGCCATGGAAACTGATATTAGATCTCTATAGTGGTAGAAAATAAAAGCTGACTATGACAAGTCAATTTTTAGCAGAAATAAATGTACGAATGTGACAAAAGTTTTTCATAATCAATGATAAAAGACAACTTTCACTTTCTACCACTATAGAGCTCTAAAATCAATTCCCATGGCGAAGAGGCATCCACTCGCGACAGCATGCAACTAAGGGTGTTGTAGGCTATATTCAATAGTTTTACATTCCCTTTCGTCTCCTCTTCAATTTATTTGGTGTATAAGTATACCGTCAGACATAAAGCAACAAAGAAGCGATGATATCTTTGTATTCACGTTTTTTCTTTTTGATATTTTAATAAAACCATAAAACTTTATGAATATTTTATATCAGAATACTTTCAATTTTCTACAATGACCGTGATACGCAAATGCGATAATGAAAACCTGCGAAGGTTCCAGAACCCACCCGTTCTATTTTCGATGGTTTGTGGTTGCAATCGGCAGTAAAATTAAAGGTGGGAACATCAAAAGGATCTTATTCGCCGGCAATAACTTCCAAATCCCACAACTGCGTTTGATCACGAGGACCATGTCGATGTGACGTCCGCGTATATCAAAGATTGAATTCTATCAGCGTTTCAGGCGAGCTTATTAACGACAAGCTCCGATTGAAGTACAGAAAAATGAAAAATTGTGGTCTCGCTAGCTGCACGTACGTACCTAGTAGTTGTCCGATGTTTTTGACAGTTATTGGCTCCAACGAAAAATTAAAAGCATCACTGAATGCCGTTGCAGACATTAAATCATTCCGAAAAGATCAATGCGAAATATATGACTAGACCAGAAACGAATGGTATGAAAGGAAAACACCAAAAGAATTTATAGAAAATCGGCACAACTGCCATAATTCACTATGTCTAAAATCAACAAATTTTTCGAAACCTCTGTAAAATTTAAAAATTACTTATTTTTATAAAAGCTACCTATATTGTAACTATAGGGATATCGTCCTTGGTCTACAAATTTATATTACAGAAAGACAAGCGTTTTTCTGAATGTCCTAACATTGCACAGTGACCACCCACTACCACCGACTCACGGTTGTCATGGTAGAAAGCTCTTAGATTCCCGTCGATAATAAGATACTTTGGCCGTTGTGGGTGGAAACCTTTGCCTAACGAATGCATTATATTTTTTATAAATCCAGTCGAAAACTTATTCAATAGCAACCGGAGTATCAGAAATTGATTAGAAATTTCGAGCAATGTTCCAGAACATTTTAGAATGTTCTTAAATGTTTGTGATTGTTCGAGTAAAATGTAGGCAAATCTCAGTAGGGTAAAAGCCGGATAGTTGCCTCGGTGGGATACATGCCCCGGTTTTTAATACACTATGTTAGGAATATAATTTGTGGTGGCGTTTTACTACAATAAGTAGTGACCCCCCTCAGGCCTCAGTGCCCCGTAAGCCATCAGAATAGATGCACCTGTTTTGTCCGTGTGAGCAAAAATCTTCCGCGGCGAAACTTTGACGGGCGTTATAATTATATTGGTAAGTAATTTCTATTGGATATTTTTATTACTGATCGTGGTTTCAATCAACTTTCTGTTTCTTTGCATGCATTAGAGTTTAAATTACATTGTTTATTAGGTTTTATTGTTAAATAATTTTTATTTATTTCGCAAATAAAAAGGGCAAGTATCCGCATCAAAAAGGATAGTCGCCCTACTTACTTTCGCGGATAGTTGCCCCTTGAGTTACTAAGAAAATTTTTACAAATAGAGACGGATTTTACTTTTTTGTTATTTTTTTCGAATTCACTGTGACTCTAACTTGTTGTAAATAAAATAAATATCTACTTAACTGTTTTATATATTTATTCTGGATAAGCAAAATGCCTCGCAAATATAAGCGAAAACCAGGCGTGGTGCCACGCAACATCCAATGGACACAAGATAGCCTAGCACTTGCCTTGGAAGAATTGAGACAAAAAAAATTACAAATTTACAGTTCTGATAGCAGTGGAAGTGAAGAAAACATCTTCAGTTTAAAAACGCTTAAAGGGAAAGCCACCGAAAGACTACCAATCAAAAGAAACAAGGACGAAAAATCGATGAGACACTCAAAAGATATTAAAAGTCAAAAATGCTAATTCAGTAGTAAATACGACTAAAAAAGTTTCAATTGATAATTATTGCGTAGAATGTTTTGAGAATTATAATTTGACTAAATCAAAATCAGATTGGATTCAATGTGAGACGTGTCGGATGTGGTTGCATGAAATATGTACAAGATTCAAAAAACTATTGTATGAGATGTGGAAAGTTAGAAACCTTAGCTTCTGGTAAAAATTAATGTTAATACCAAAGTTGATTACCAAATTGTTGTATTCATAATATAATGCTACCTAATATTTTATAATAACTTACATAACTTTAAGTTTGAATAATAATAATAAATATTACTTTAATTGATATAAATTTTTTTCTATCCAAAATAAAAATCATAGCGAGGTTACTATCCCCGCACAAGGCAAGTATCCCCCGAAGCATTTTCCACGCTAGGCTACTATCCGCCACAGTAGGCAACTATCCCTTTTCTGAGAGGTGAAATAAAACAGTATTTATTCAAAACCATTGTTAATTATGTATACAAAAATAGGCTATTATAGAAGATAAAAGACCTATGTTTTGAGATACATACTGAATAATTTTCAGCAAGTTCATATTTTTAAAAAATAAAGCTTTTTCGAAAAGTGGGGCAACTATCCGGCTTTTACCCTATGTTCGAAATCTTTCAAGAATGAGAATGATCTAAAATGTTCTGGTATGTTCAAAAGCTCTACAAATATTCTAAAATATCTCATGATGAACTGAATGTTTCACGAATGATCCGATATTCCAGATTTTTTAAGAAAGATTTGGAATTTTCGAGAATAATTTAGAATTTCTTAGGACTTTTCTAGAATGATTTAGAAAATTCTACAATTTTCAAGCTGTAAAATATTTTAGAGTTTTCCAGAATGGCCTAAAAAAGGTCACGTGGTCATTTATGAAGGCACTGTACATTGAGACCGCTTGTTGCTTTGACATGACTCCCCTTATGCCTAAGAGAGGAAGGGGTCGCCGATCTAGACTATTTGATAACGTTTCAGATATTTCAAGAATGATTGGTTTAGATTTTTTGAGAATAATTTAGTATGTCTCAGATTTTTTTTAAGAATGGTTTAGAAAATTCCAAAATTTTATGATGGTGTAGAACGTTTTAAGGTTTTCCAGAATGGTTTATAACGTTCCAGAATGATCCAGATTTTTGAAGATTGGTTTAGGATGTTCCAGAATGATGCAAACTATAAACAGCTGAAAGAGAAATGTTGTATTTGCCCTCACTAAGATGTTTACAGATCTTTTTTCTTACTGAGTACATTTAAACCGCTAGTTACCTTGACAAGACCCTCCATGTGCCTAAAAGGGGAGGTCGCCGATCTGGAATATTCTATAACGTTTCAGATATTTCAAGAATGATTGGTTTAGATTTTTTGAGAATAATTTAGTATGTCTCAGATTTTTTCTTAAGAATGGTTTAGAAAATTCTACAATTTTCAAGAAGGTGTAGAATGTTTTAAGGTTTTGAAGAATGGCTTATAATGTTCAAAAATTATCCAGAACGTTCCAGATTGTTCCAGATTTGTGAAGCTTGGTTTGATGATAAAAAGTTCATATAGCCCCTAAATTCGGTTTCAAACGATTATTATTGTTATTATGTATTTATAAAACAAATTGTGCTGAACCTGAACCATGTAGGTTGATTATAAAGAAAAATCATTAAGGATCGGTCAAATTATTTATGTCACGCTGATATTGAAGAAGGTTGTAGAAAGTATTGGTGTTTGGTCATGCGAAATTTGGCAAGGTACCGTTGCTTTTGTAATCTTTTCACGGTCTGTTTGCCCGATTGTCGGCTGCATTATGCATCCTGTCGGAGACACTATTATTATGACATTCTAATGTACGTTTCCATCCACTTGCAGAACTTCAAATCGATTCTCGTCGCTTAATAACGCGACCGTGTTAGGATTCACGCCCGGCGCGTCGCGGCGCAACGGCGAAAACTCCAAGAAAGAAGATTGCATTGCAAAGAGATGTTTGCTCGTCGTTCTGTAATGCATCACCGCTTGAAATATGAACAATTCCATTTAGCTCACACTCACGACATGTATTATATATAGACACATTCAATAGGGGTGATAACGTGTTACGAAACATTTACTTGCTTCATGTAGGGGGTGGGTTTCAACAGCATGCTGGATGTCCTCTAAATATGTACATCGAAGAAAAGCGGTCAAAGAAGAGTACATTTTGAAAATTTAAGTGACCCTATTTATAAAATATACTTAGAAGGAGTTAGAATCTTCTTTTTTGAAATCGGTGAAAACTATTTGAAGTGTTTTATTTCTGGAAGATATGGGATTGCAGTCTAAAAATTTCAAGCATATTTGGCACCCAGCGGCCGTTAATTTTAGTTCGTTAAATAAGGATATTAAAAATTGTGCTACGAAGTTTGAATCTTATCAAATTAATTGCATTGAAATGCAATAGAGTTAGTAAAGTTTTAACTTGCAGATATAGCGCTTTGCTTGTTCTTTTTCCTTTAGATATTCACTAAAAGTTTTCCTTTTAACGTAATTTTGAACGAGGAGATTGCGAAGAAAAACTTGCCTTCCTGAGTTGCATCATTTTTTCATTTATCGGTTTAATTTTCTTCTTTTCAGAAAACTATGCTAGGGATACTTAAAGCTGACAGTAAGCCTTCCCATTAATTAATGATTTTAATGTATCCGATAGCGAAAACAGAAATTTCGTAATTAGGTACCTGATAGTAAAGTTTGTGAGATACTTAAACATTTCTTCTTGGGACAAAGTTCGTCTAGTTCGTAATTAAGTTTATTAATTACCCTTTATCTTTTTCTATTTTTCTTAAATGAGCTGTTGGAATATAAAACGGAAAGCGAAAAACTCGGGTTAAATCACAACGGAAAACGTATTTTTCGAACGTCGGTTTTATGCAAATTAAATCAAATTATTGCAACGACGGCAGACATTCGTGGGAGCAATTTTTAATTTTAATCAGACAAAATTAAATAAGCAGCACCTCCGCTTTCAGTAACTGAATCAAGCAATCGCTTCAGCAATAATTATTTTCGCTAACGTACATCCTCAGGCAAGGAAAAGTCAATTGCATTGTAAGCAATTGTAGGTAATTAAACTTTGACTGGTAAGAATATTTTATGGAACAATGTTTTGCAATAGTCGTAATATTCTTTCATATATTTGCCATTAAAAGCTCGCGAAAGCTTCATATGTTAGGTTAGGATTTTTCAGACATCCGCCGATCATTTCGTCCCAACGAAATCACGAACAGAATTAATTAAACTTTAAAGAGTTTAGAAGTCGAATTGTGTGACAAAAACTCCCTTTAGTAAATAAAGTAGCGAAATTGGAAATCTTTGAATTTGCATAACGCCCTGAAATACATTATTAGGTGCTTTTTTGTGGATTAGAAATTAAAAAGGCCATTTAGAATTGACAATTTCTTTTAGAAATTACCTCATAGTTTTTCATATTGGTTCGGGTAAAAATTCAAAATAAAAATTCATAAAAACCGTTTCTTCATGTGTCGTTACTTGATGGTCCTGGTCTAATAAAGGATTTCCTTATCTGGTGAGAATCCAGGATAAAATAATCAGTCTCTTAGAGTTCCTGTGGATCTCCAATGGTCTTTTATCAAGTCTCTCACTGTTTTTTAATATCTTAGTAAGAGATTTCAGTTTTCCATTCAGAGATTCCGATCTCTGTGGAGAAATTCCAGCCACATGACTTCCTTGTTATATTAGCATAAATGAACTAATCCAACTAATGTCAGCTAATTAGAATACATTAACAACCAATTCTACGTAGCTGAATACACGAATTTATGTACATCGTACACATTACCAAATTTATCCTGAATGTACTCATCGATGGTATATGTGTATGGATATGGGTATGGGTATCAGTGACGCAAACACAGTAAACACCTGAACTGTTTAATGTTAACACAGCTAATATTATGGATTGCTGTTGTCACGCACCAAATGAATGTAATAATGTTCACGTTAAAGAAAATCGAGTTTTAAACGCTTTTCTCAAAGCCTATGGCATTTATGAGAAAGTAAGGTTAAGGGTTCTTTTTGTTTTCATTCCGACAAACGGAACTCTAAAAAGTATACCACTTAGGTATACTTTTTTTGAGTCAACAGACAAGAATGTATGTCGGTAAAACACGAAAATAGAAGACGATAGCAAATTCTTGGTTACACCAACAGATTTATTTTTTTTTTCAAAAAATTAGTTCAAGAGGGTTCTATTAATTTTTGCAAACCGAAGAATTTTCAACTGAGATAATAGATAAGCAATAACTAAAAAAAATATGTTAATTGTTATGAGAAAGGGCGTTAATCGTTTTGAAGTTCCGAAATGTTTAAAAAATACTAAGACCTGAAATAATAAGAGAAAACCCAAAAGGATGTTGTTTGGCATAATTATATCTATCCTTTATTTTAAAATTGGTGAACTATTCTGAACAGCTTTATCTTAAACCTCTTGTTATTGACGGAGGTACTTATCAGAAATAAGGGTCAGCGTATGATACGATGGAATCCAGTCCGGTTTCAGGCATTCTCCTTCGCGTCTTCATTATCCTGTAATGGCATCACTCCAACAATTTATTATATCATTAAAACTTAACAGGGTCTATTAAACCTAAATGCCATCATGTAATTTTCCGGCGATAATAGAGAGAATGTGACTGTTCCTACTACACGCAGACAAATGGGTAGAAAAATTCAAAAATGCTAATTTTACGACTCTGTTCTAACATGCTCTGGAATAATTTTGCATTTTCATAATAAAAAATCATGAAGAAGGTATAAAACGAAAAGGGAGGAATTTTTGTTTGCGAAATTCCGACTTGAATTATAAGAATTTTCTATCAGTGATGTCGGAATTTCCTAATATATAATAATGAAAGAAAATAAGCAAAATAACCTGATCCGTAAACTTGAGAAACAATAGATGTATTTGGGAAAAATCGTTTATTTTAAATCCTTTATTTTTGATTATTACTGCTCGAACCCAGCAAGTGGCTGCATCAAAACGTTAGACTAGCGAGATCAATAGCGTTATAGCGACCCAGTTTTGGCGAACGCGATGTTGTAAAAGTTGCAATTTAGCAAGGCTGCAACTAATTTTTTGAAAACAGTGAGTAGTGTAATGCCCATGGGTTATTTGCGAATTCAAAACATACCAATAATGAACAGCTTGTTTATTTTGGCGGACGCTTATACGTTATTCGACTGTCTGCAAATGAATTTCCCAAATAAATGTACCTACACACACATATGTAAATTTACAATGCTATTCGAATAAACGTCCGTTTTCCGAAAATAAAAAAATAACAAAACCGCGTCATCAGCAGCTTGTTCTGCGGCAGAACGTCAATCAAGTCGGTGATGTAAATGATCAATACCACAGGATAAAGAAGAACTGTCGGAATCAGTTTTCTAAAAATAGTATTTATTCTATTCTATGCTATTTTTAATTGACTCTTTTTCGTGTCAAAAATTATTGTTTATAAGTCATTAAACTAAGAACAGAATAAATAAAAATTATCTCACATACGGAGGATTGTTCTTTGTAACCCCCAAGATCCTCTGTGATCCTACTTCCGCCAGCGTGACAACTTTGATAAATATGTTCACACACCCTGAAAGCTGGTTTAGGACTAACCCCATTTTCTTCTTTTTTACACGTTTTGCACCCTTAAAGGACTCTGCTCCAGCCATGCATCTTTATTATCTTTTGTCGAATCTCTAAAATTACTTGTTACAGGATCATTTTAAATCTAAATATATTTATTGTTTGGCAAATTAATAAAAACCTTTCAAAACATTAACCCTTAATTAAAATGCTAATTTTATAAGACCACAGTTTGAAAATTAATAGCGTGACAACTGAGAGATTAATCCTTGATGTACGTGATCCTGGAAGAGCAGTCATAATGTCTTGTTTACATTCCCTTAAGGAAGACAAAAGTGAAGTTACGAATTTTTGAACAAAAAGTGTTTTTTCTTCGTTTTTCTCAGCAAAAAAATCGGTATTCATTTTGAAGACATTTTTTTTTTCGATGACAATTTGTTAATTGCAGTAATAGAGTATTATATTTGCCTATGTACCTAATCATCTCTGGATCTTTGCAAATTTACATTAATTTTATTGTTTTTCTTCTAATCTCTTCTAGAGGCAACTAATTAACTTTTCTCGTTATTCTTTATTATCTATTTGATAAAACTGTACGAAATACCAATTGTGCTCAAAGAAGTACTCGCAAATGGTTCGCTACTCATCCAGTACCTACCTTATCTTCTATCATTAGAATCGACAGAAAAGTTTCTTACTTACTAGCATAAAGAGGTCTTTTTGTACCCTCGGGATTTGTGAAGGAAGCGGAAATTCATCGTAATTACGAAGTGTTTACTTTTAAACTGTGTCTAGCAGAGACTATATTTGAGTCTGCCATCCAGTTAACAACTCGTCCATGTCTGTTAAAGTGGCGGAAGATATTGACGTAATATAACATCCGAGACTTGTTTGGAGAAGGTTTTACCACCAAGGTAAACGACAGCTTCATCCCTTATATGTGAAGTTAAAGCCAGTGACCATGATGCGTTCTAAGTAAATAATGTAGAGCATCTTGCAGTTTCTTATTTTTGGTTTTTAACATCAATTATTTCTTTAACTCTTAATGCAAAGAAACAGAATTTCAAGATAAGAGAAATAAAAGCTCTAAGCTACCTAGTAACCACTCTTTCCCAAACCAATCGGTTTTCCGCTGGTTCGGGAGCTTTTTTGGTATAACTTATTACAATTAAATTATTTGCATTCTACTAGACAATAGCATATTCACTAGAGGTGAGGAAGGAAGAAGAGCTTAAGTCAGACACTTCCCCTCTTCGGAAACAGAACAACCAAAAGATTTTTGGAGTTTAATCGCGGTGGGTGAAGATGGGTGGACGTGGATTTTTGTATGATGAATGTTAGAGAATGGTCTGGAATGTTCCTGAGTTTTCCAGAGTGATTTGTAATATTATACAATTGTTTGGAATGTGGCCCTAATTGTTCCAAAGTTTTCAAAAATTATCCAGGGTATTCCAGACTTTTCCAAAATGATCTAAAATGTTTCACACTTTTCAGAAAAGATCCAGAATGGCCCAGATCTTTCTAAAATAATTTAGAATAGTAGGGAATCTGCCCAAGTCTAATACAGAAAATTAGATCTGTGGTACATGTGCTGTACACATGCCATAAAAATAAAACTCATTTTTTTTCAAAATTTGAAATCCTACTGGCCCTTACTTCTGTATGATATATGGTGAAAGACATTCTCCATATGAATCAACATTCCTCTCCAACGAAAAAAAAATTCGCTCTGATATCTATGGGTGTCTTAACGGCAAAATATTTAATAAAACCCGAAATAAAATGCACAGGCACACGTACAACAATGACAATAAATAAGAAATGGTTCCCAAAAATTTATGTACCGTGAGAAGCAGTTTACTCGCCACTCCATCCAACGACTTTATTATGGTTACGAGTTCAACGACAAATACGCCTTTAATTTTATTGTCCAACGAACTATAAATAACTTCTTGTACATTGAGCGCGCGGCCAAAAATATTTATGACTTTTTTATTCTTTTTCCAGCAAATAAATAATGCCTATATTAGCGTAGTAGGTTACTAGACCACATTCTTTTCTAAATTGCACTAGAAATCCGTCAGTCATTTTCGTGTTCATATAGAGAACTCCTTTTTAATTAAATAAAATGTCAATTTCAGTCAAATTAAATTTTCCCAGGTAAATATCTTTTCTTCAGTGCTATCCCAGTTTTGGTGTTGGTAGTTAATTCTGGTTCATTTAGGAAATTTCATAATCGAAAAATGTTGGTTAATGAACCCATTGCGGACCTACATATATTTTGATCATTGGTTTTGTTCAATCAAACTTTAGTTTGATTCACAGTCCACATATGTATGCCATGAGGTGATTTACAGCATTTTTCTTCGTGCTGCTTGAACAGTAATTACAGCCTTGACGTTGATGGATTTTTATCGATGTTCGCGTTGATAAACCCACGAAATATGAGATGGAAGTGGAAAACTCCTTTTATCTATAGCCATTGTGAGTCAGGCTTTTACCTTAACAAAAAAAATTTCTACATCAGCTCGAAAAAACAAACCACTTTCGCCACTATGAATAGGTCGAGGAGAAGCAGAATCCGTATACGCGTCCAATTTCTGTGACAAACGAGCTTGGCCTCGTTTTATCCCTACATATGGCAATTGCAATTTCTACTTTCAATTCAACTCGATACAAATTACCCTTGTCAACAGAATATTGATATGCTCATATCTGAAATGTTGCACGGTAAAATGAAACAACGAATTTTAAAAAGACGAATGGCTACGATTCTTCTATTTCTGTCATAATTTTAGACTCAAGTGACAATTTCTTTTACCTGAAAGAAATGATTTATTCGCACAAGACCGACATGTCTCTCCACATTCTCAAATAATATTCCCATTGCAAAAAAAAAAGAATTGAAACTACAACATTGTACCAAGTCCTATTTGGAAACGAAATGAAATCTAGTTATGGCTTACAGAATAAAATAGACATTTTAATTAAAAAAAAAATTCAGGGGTAACATATTTGCATCTAAAGATTCTCTGACGACGTTACACAAAATTTTTCCTGTATATAGTACTGTTAGACTCGGCAGGGATAGAAAAAGTGAATGAACATGGACTTGGCGCCGACTATCTACCAGATAGGTACCTATTTCTGCAGGATTTCAATCATCCTTACAATCAAAAACTTTAAAGCATTAACAGGAAACGTTTTCAAAACATTTTTTTTTACTTTAATTGATATACAATACAGTCGAATACTCTTTAAATTTTTAACCCTTTCCCAATGATTTTTTTTCCCTTTACCATTTTATTTGCGAATATCGTTGGTTGTCTCATTTTGCGTTGATATTCATGAGCAACCCTCACAAGCTTCAGAATTGCATTCAAAGTGTTGCATGCTTACTAATTGAGAATAATCTCGTTATTCTGCTCCCCTCGTCCAACTGCTATCAATTTGCGTTGGATATCTCATTTCTGATCGAATGCAGCAATTAGATACATGTTTGAAATTAATTTGTATATCTACAGATACAACCAAAAAACTCAAACAGAAACGTGTAACAGATACTGATTTTACAACCCATTAATATTAATAAATAATTAGCACATAAAAGTGTTCTATTTAATAGTTTCTATTTGTTTTTCACTTTGATGTAATAAGTTTAGTTTTACGTGATTATTAAATGACGAAAACATATATGACCAATGAAATTAGTTGCATTGAAAATTTGAGTAAATGCTAGAGCAATAAATTTAGTAAACCTCCCCCATGAGTAGGATTTTTGAAAATTAAAATTTCGCAGCGAGACTTCATGTCCACTAATTTAAAAAATTGTGGTCTCATTCTGATTTAAATAGATAAACGAATGAATAAACATGATTTTGAACACGTAAAATATGTAAATGACTATGAACATCGAAAATTTACAACTTTTTATCAAAGTTTGCATACTTTCATGCATAACGTGATGGTAATTTGCAACAAAAGCTTTACTCTTTAAATTATTTCCGATTTGTGTAAACAATTTGTGTTCGTGTAACTCCTCCTAAAATATTTTATTGATGGTATAATTACTGTGACAAAAAAATGATTAAATGTTAGAGAGGATGAAAACTTTTTTTTTGTATTTTCAACTGCTACAAAATTTTATTCTGGAATTAATACCCCCCAGTCTAGAGGGTTAAGGTCGTTGTTTAGCCTTCTTGCACTTGATAGTAGATAGTCGGGATTGTTTTATAAATACCCCAGTTCCAATTTTTTTTTCGAAAACTCTTTGTTTTATCAAAAAAGAATCAATTTATAGAACAAATCCTAACCCACAAATTTGATAATGTCTATTTCTTCAAAAAAATTGCTGGTTAACGAGCTTTTCACGTAAAAATCGTTTTTTGTGGGAACTTTGCTTATAAACGAAGGAAGGTTCAAGAAATTATCCTGCTCTCCCCTGATTCATTCCCCATACTAAAGGTGATGTTACGTTATTTGTCTAACCAAAAAAATAAGTAAAATCAACCACAGCTTTATAAGCAAATTTTAATATCATTTTTTGCTCGCAAACATTAATTTCCACAACAATCCTGGAAAACAATTCGATGGCAACGAAGGCATAGACTTCCTATACCTTCAAAACTGTTCTGAAGCAAAAACTCCCTATTACAGCATATGTTGCTAACAGTTTGAGAGGAAAGAACTAGGGTTAATACCGCCAATATCCATTACACTACTTAGGCCAATAAAAGGCTCTTCTTTAACGTAGACGATCGTAAAACACAACCACTTATCTCCAACGATAAAAAAACAACTCGTTTTCCCAAAGTATTCGACATTATTTTAATGAAATTCAGGCGGAAATGATAACGAAAAAACAGGAAAATAATTATGGTATGTAAAAAGTTTTCCAATCTTTTTATAATAACAAAAAGCTTTCGTCGATGGTTTTTATTTCAAGAAAAATTGTAGATAATGATTAGTATTTTTTATTGTAATAAGTACTTTTATAAACTGTTTACTGGAATAAAGCTAAATAAAATAAAACAATAAAGCTCCTTTGTTAATGACATGTGAGCTTTCTACTCTAATATTAGACTGCGCTATTTCCCAGTAAAAAGTTAAAAGAAGAGCAAAATCCAAGCTTTGTTCATGTTGATTAAAATTTTTAGTATAAAATATTTGTTTACAGAATAACTGTTAGAACGGATACTGTTCAATTAGAATTAGTCCCTAAAATGTGCTCTGCTTGTAACAAGACCTTCATTAAACAAGCTTTGTTTGACCAGCAACATCATATGAAATTGCTTTTAACCTCAACACAATTAATTTTTTATTGTTTGTTTAACCTTTTTGGGAATAATCCTATTATTTTCCAAATAGTCAGTTAGAGAAAAGTCTAAATCCATTTTCAATCAATTAATTCTGAATAAGTCATTTACATATAAAAATAAAATACATTAATAATCATCAATACAAAAACAATATTCACAAATCAATAGAAAACCTATTTGAGAAAACTTGCTTAATAGGAGGGTTTATGTAAATGTCCAAAAAAAGGAATTTATTTAAATGTTTTACATTTCGAAAAGTAAGTTTACCCTGCAATGATACGAAGATAAAATCCAAATCTAAATCAACGGAGATTTGTGAAGCACAATTTATCATGTCTTCGGAAGCGCTCGAATGTAATCCTTGGGTTCATTCTACCCCTTCAGAATTTCTGATTTGCGCCATCAAAAACGAATAACCTCTGAGATCTTGATAAATTCGTTCCTATTTGCATATATCGCAAAATTTGGTTTCCATCGTTCTAACCTTAACGATACAAATCAAGCCCTTTTTGTTTCGATTTTTTTGACACAAAATTCATTTCACATCGTATTATATCCCTCAATAGTCCATAAGAATTAATGATTAAAGTATCATTTAAAACAATACGTTCCTATCTAATGACACAAGATGAAAAAAAATACTTTAATATTATTATTTACGTTAAGAAACATGTTTAAAAATTTTTTTCTGCATATAAGTTATAGAAACCGCCATCTATGTAACATCATATTATTAGTTTAACTATTAACTCCCATGTATGTCATTTTTCCTTCAATTTCTACATGAAGTTACTATATATGCTTACATAATAACAGCCCTTCAATGCAGGGGCACATAGGACGTATGCATGACCATCCCTCATGACACAATAATTTGGGGCGTCGTTAAAAAATTAAAATAAGTAAATGAGTAAAAATAATAAAGTCCTTTTTTTGTGTTAGCAAATTTATCAACCTTCCGAGGTCCTCTGTAAGGTCGAGCACAGGCTTTGTGTGCCCTAATAATAAAAATGGTAGGTTAATATTAAAATTATTTTAACCCTTTTCGCTTTTTGTTTTAGCAAACAATTCTGTTTCACTCTCAGCCCTCAAAGAATGCAAAAGTAATTTCCGAATTAGGTGCTATCAGTTATCAATGATCGTTTCATTGCGTCGGCCTACCTCTAACCATAGCGGCTCTAGTGCATTGGGAAAATCGATTTGCACTGACCGCACCCTATTCGGTTATTGCTGAGAAGCGACATCGGTTCGATGCAATAAGCCCCATTGCAAAGCCTACAAAAAATGTGTCGAAGATCTTTCAAATGCAATCTACCGCGGTGCCTAAATGTAACACACAGCCAACAAAGAAAACGATTTATAAATGCAATAGAGTTCCAATAGAATTCCCTAGAAAATCAGCTGCCTCATTTTTTGGTTTAATATTGACAGGAAATAAATTGAATTCTCAAACATGGGCGCAGTTATGGGAGAGCACCCTACAAAACTCATTGCCCACCCTGAAAAATATTTCTTTATTGTTATTTAAAAAAATGAAACATGGTGCTATCTGAACAATTGTTAGAAAAGCACCCTAGCTACGCCAATACCCTCACAATACATATATTTATATAAAAGATCTTCTTATTTTGTAAAACAGTATTATCTCTTAGTAAAAAAAAAAGAATAAATTAACACCTACCCTTACTAAATTACATTGCTATAAGACCAAATAAATTAGGTATTTTTATAATTGCTATCTTTTTTTTTTTTTCAGTTGCCAAAATGACATTAGATTGCCAGCCCATCATTGCTTTCTTTTACGTAGCACCCATTCTACTTGCTACCACAACAAATACTGGTAAGTTAAGATTTTCTTAATTTCTAAATTCTCTGGTCCAATTTATTATTTCTAACGTCCAAATTATTATTTTAGCAGACCGAATAAATTCATTCCACATTAAAAATTTCTTTTTACATCAAACTAATTTAAATAGTACACAGAGTAGCTTCTCAAAACAAAAGATTCACAGATGAAATTATTAATTATTGCTTTTAAAAATTATTTTGGTTCAAATGCTGTTAATCATTTTTATAGAAAATATTAAAGGTTTCAAAAAATTTCTTTTCTTAAGAGACAAAAGTAGCGTGAGTTTCAAAAAAATGCCATGAATTCATAATAATATTTTAAAATGTTGAAATTCAATGACACAGAACTCTATATTTTAATAAATTGTTAAATGCTTTTTTTTTAAAGATTTTCCACTGGATTTCATTACAAAAGAATATTTAATTTTAATCTTTAATATTAATATCGTGATAAAATTGAAGATTTATTTTATTTAGCAAGTTATTCACATGTTATTTCTCACTGCTGCAGTTTAACTTATCAACAATTTAATCCGGTAATGCAGAGAATGTAGTTATAATGAGTTGCTCGACCATTAAATGAAAAAGCTATCTCAGTGGTCAGTAAATTTTCGCGAAATTATTACCCGTTATTACGGCCGGACCTAATTGAGGTTATCCTGGCTACATAAAGACCTTCCCTAATCGATAAATTCTACAATATGGCCATTTTGGAAACCCCAAAGGAAGCAATAAGGTGGAAGTTAGATAACATTTATGACCCTATGCCATACCGGTCAGAATGGAGTTTCGGAGGTCATTGTTGTTTATCAATCGATTGAAACAGAGCCAACATATTCTGCAAAATTGAAGTGATCTATACGTCAATACGGTCCTGTTTATAAACCTAATTAACGCCCACTTCCTCTTCTAATTAAGTTCCGCAACATTTTAATTATCTTATTTATCTCAAACACATATATTATTCTCAGTGTTGGATGTTTTCGCAATTAAAATTTGACAACGTCTATTGCAGAAGCATAATATTGGCTTTGGTGTATTTTATCAAAATTTAGTTCCATGGGCGTTTTAAACGATTTCTTTTTTAACAAATTAGTATCGTAATTGCTCTCCGAACTTACTTAATTAAGTGAAGAAAATTAGTAACTTGATTATATTAATGACTTCCGCAGAAGTTTCTAGTTGAAGTATGTACATTACTCACATTCTTAAAGCGAGAAAGTACAACCTTTTGGATTATTAAATTTTTAATTTCCTTTTTCCACTTTGTTTTCTTAAACTTATTCTATTTCCTTAAGGAAACGCGTTTCCCCTTACAAATGAATTTTTGTTAAAAGGACCGAGCTATTCGTTTTATTGAATTAAATTCTTCAAACATCTTATCCCCAACTAAAAGGATAACTAGATCGGTTGCTATTAAAGCTGTAAAATAATTATCGAGATTAATTAAATCACATGAAAGACAAGTTACGTAATTTTCCCTTACTTCTTTGATCTTGGACTATTGAATACATCAACAATAAAGTCTAAATAAAAATTAATATTATGGTAAAAATTCTTTTTAGTTACGTTGGATTTTAATACAAGTTATGTTGATTAACATGCACCTAGTAAAAAACAACTTTAATTACTAAATTTCACCACAAATGCATAGTATATACATTTTCCAAAAAAAGAAAATACGGAAATAAAATATCTTCTGCAAATGACAGAGTATCACTGCCAAATTCGATCAATCAATCAATCAATCCTGGTTGGTAATTTGTTTCTGAAATACTTTTTGTATACATACAATTGTAATGAAAAGCAATTTGATGATTTGTTGCCACTTTTTGATTTTTAACATTTTCTATACACGAATTGTGTTCCATTCCACTTTATTTTATTTTTTTGTTATTTGAAAGAATGCGGAATGAAAATAATTCAAAAACCCAAGCAAAATACAGATATGCAATGGAAGCAAAAGCAGATTTTCAATCTTTAGGATGCCTTGTAATCCAATACGGAAAGATGGTACACCTAAAAGTACAGAAATTCAAAAAAGTAGTTATTACCAGCATAAATTCCTTTCCGGTCAATGTATACTTCAACCTTTATCAGTTAGACAATCGACTCATGCAGACCACAAAAAGAAACCCACGGTTTGGGGGATGATAAACTCGGAATCTCCCACTGATTTAGTATCTAAAGGTCAATAAGCTTCTTATTAATTAGCAGAAGCTGAAGACCAGGTTGTAGACTACGAAGATAATACCTTGCTTATCGTATGAAGCTTACTCCTTCAAATCCTTGTAAACGTGGTCCAAAAAACAATTACCCCTGTTTATCAATGATGCATTGCTTTTGGACTTTCAAAAAAAAAATAGAAGCTATAGTGTTTACCAGAAAATAAAGGCAAACTCCCCTGCACGAGCAAGCTCTACTACCCTGGAAAAAAGCTTCCTGCCTACCTTTGACAAACAAGAAGAACCATCGACAAAAACTCGGGCCTTAGACCAGATCCCATGATATGGATTTTTGAGATGGAACGACAGCCCAGACCAACGTATGCAGCGTTGGTCTTGAAGAAAAAGATCGCCCCCTTTAGGATCTGCAAGAATACTGAAAAGCAGAATACTAAGGAGTAAAAATACCACTGCTGTAGCTCTGGGAATGGCCCTTTGACATTGAACCATTCAAAATTACCATTATACCATCATCCACTACTCACTTTGGCCTTTTATAAAACCAAAGATATACTTAGTGAAATAAAAAAAACCAGGAGGAACTCTTTGGAGAACCAGGGACTTGACCATAGAGAAAATGCTTATTCTAATGAAAATTTTTTTTCTTTTTGGAAAGAAATTTAGGATCAATCTAAAGAAGACTGGTCCATAGAAAAAGCTTCCGTTCGGTGTGATAGATAATGGCCCCAGGTTTATCAACGAATCCAAGCACACAAAATGGAATAGACCTAGCATTTTTAATCACTAAAATGGGGGTAGGTTTTCGCTACCTCTGGATAATCTTGATACTTCTAAGATATCTGAACAGTTCCGAATACTAGTTTAGGTAATCGTATATGCATTTCAGTGTCCTTTTGGGAAGCCTCCATTTTAAGTGCTAGGGGTAGGTCACTTTACAAGGAGATACCAGGTCATAATAACAGTAATTTCCTTCTCAATATTCCTCTACTCAATCGATACCTACACATTTTAAGTGAATGTGTTTCGTGAGCCTTAAAAATGACCTATTTTCTACCAGGAAAAGATTTTTTTGTTTTTCGAAGCGTGTCCAAAAGGTTGTGTGATGTATTTATTTTAGAGTGGTTTTATTTTCAAAAACGGAAATCGTTCTCAAGCGAGCAACAAAGTAAACAAGCCGCATTCTGACGGCAATATTTCATTTTGTTACACACATCCCTCGTTCTTCAAAATTATTTACTTCCTAACCCAGTAGGTACATTTGTCAGTGACAGAAACCTCTGCAGCTTTTGCTTATGACGACTTCGTTGACAAGAAAAATTGATCAAAAGTGGATTGGCGAGATAAGAAAATCAAGAGCTGCCGACTTTGAAAAGGGTAAATAAGAAAATACTGCCAAACGATTTTCACTTTCCAAGAAAATTCTTCTATTACTTTCAACACTTTTTATGGTTTTATGATCTTAACAGCGTTATAATTCATTTAATATTTGAGAAGTATTTACTTTGAACACGTATATTGTTTTGTTAGTAATTCTGCCCCAACACCCAGTTCATTGTGAGAATAAGACCTGAAGCAGTAGTAGAAGACTGAAATTCAGCATTTCTTTTTTATTTTCATGAAAATCACTCTTTATTATACTGGGAAGTTATTCGTGTGGACCTAAAGAAATTGAAATTATTTCTGTTTGTCCTTATAATATGACACTTAAAAGCCATAAAATTTACATATCTGTTGTTGAGTGACATTACTAACAATGATTGGAGAGGAATTTAAAATACACAACAAAGTCGATCAAAAAAAAGTAAAAGAAAATAGACCAAAGTGTATTTATTTCTCACTTCGTCAATTTGCACGGCAGGAAATCAATCGTTCGCCAATTTCAGTGCGGTTAAAATTCCCAGAATGGTTTTGTCCCGTCAATTTCCACGGAAACGATTTGAAGACGGGGAGAATAAAAGTCAAAACATAATAAATGCAGATTTCGCCTCGGTATCCAAACATCACTCACTACCATTCCGTCGATTTTCAAAACAGTAAAAGCTTCGTTTTCGTGCTTTAAACACAATAAACATTGAGCTTTGTTTGCATGGCACCGTATTTAGGTACCAACCACACGCTGCGCTGGCAGATTCCAAATCGAAATATGAAAAGTTATGGCTTAAGAAATGCACATCACGAAACAATAAACTCTACAGTAAGAATGCAAATAGATTTTCAAAATTGTTTTAATGGACTTAGATATTTAAGTCATGAATCTACCTAGAAGCAAAAGAAACTCTACCCATTTTCGCCACCCTCGTTATAGTTTAACCCTTCATTATTTTGGGGTCGAAATTTGACCTTGTTAATGCTGATCCTTTCATATGACATTTAAAGTGAGCGAAACTCGGGCAAAAAGTTTTATCGTTAAATTGATAATAAACCTCGCAAGCATTACGACTATCGGTTTTAACGACCCTTCGATGTCGTTATAACCGGTTTTGACTGCATTCATAGTTATTAGCTAGGACTATTATCGATAACGAAAATCAGTTGTCGTCCAGGACTAAACAGGATATTTAAAAAAAAGGAAGTTTTCCACAAAATTCCTGAAACATAGTAATAGTAAAACTTTTCCCCATTTTCACCAATAACCCTATCAATTATTATTTCTTCTAATTATCATACAAATACAAAAAAAAATAACCCAAGGATCCATATTAAGTACATAAAATATTCTAATACCGAATGCCGTTAAATTTAAGGGTGTTTTTAATGAAAATAAACTTTGGCGCTGTTCCTTCTCAAGTAGGTACCTTACGTTACGGGTACGATCAAGAAACTTTATTCTTCTTCAAGTAGTAACCCGTTTCGAAACGCGTATGTTAACATACTTGTAGTGCTGTAGTTCAAATCTTTTCCAACTTTATATCATGCGACAAGCACTCTAAAGCTTTACCTATGTAAACGACTCAAGAACTTCCCATCCATTCCTACAAAGTAGTAATACATTTTACGAGCTAACTCTATTTTATAAGGGATGCACATTGACAAGTTAGAACAACTTCAACTTCGTCATATACTGCAGTACAATACGTAAATATGTATGTTTGTAAGTGATGATAACATCCCCCTAGAGAAAATGTCAAATTTACTGTTCTATACTAAATTATTTTGAAAGGGATTTATTTCTGATTTCAAATACGTCAGGGTTCATTAGAGAAGACACTAAGGTCTTATTTTAGCAAATAAATCTTTCCGTGACTACAGTTTTTCTGGATTTTATCCCATCGAAAAATCATTAATTATATAATCCATTAGCGACGAATATCGGCGTCAAGTTTTTCCTCCCTGGCGAAGGACTTTTTTGATTAGTGTTCTAAAAATTTGCACCTTCAACAATATTTTCCCTGAATGAGCAGAATCGATGAGAGATTTCGATGTTGCCGTTTCCCCGTCAAATAAAATTATCGAGTCACTAGACATTTCCTTTTCCCTGCAAATGTAATTTTATCTCCGAATTCAACGAAAATTTTTGTATATTCTACGTGACAGCGTAAAAAATCTCATAAATAATCGTTAGTTTGGTACAAGTTACATTAGATCGTGTATAAAATTTTATTTAAATATTAAAAAAAAAATATTTGTTTAAGTTGAAAAATTTTCAAAACAGGCCGTTCAAATAACAGGCAGTTTCATTATTTCAATTGGAATGCTGCATTCACTGTATCCCTAGAAATAAATTTTGATTTTATTGTACTCACAAAATAGCTAAAAGAACTTTTTCAACTCTAAATTTATTTGTAGGGGGGCAACATGTAAAAGAACACCCTACAAAAATCGTTGTCTATTTTAGAAAATTAGTTAATATTTTAGAATATGTCATTAACAGAAGATATTCCTCCCAAAATTACTTTATCATTCCAAAAAAACCCATTTATTAAAAATTGTTAAAAATCTTCTTAGCTAAAGTGGTAATTATTATTATTATTATTATTACTAATTATTAATTATTACATAAATAGCTACACAACTATTATTTAAGAAATAGGATGTCAATATTAACTTCTGAATATGAATACAATTTTTTTCACAAAACTTCTATTGTGGAATTCTTTAAGAAATACTTGTGTATTTTGGAGATAAATGTCTCGAATACTCTGTTTTACAGAGTAAGAATAATGTTTAATACGTAAGATTTATTTCACAACTGCTTCCTTTCCCTTTAAAAACTGTAAAATGTCACGTTTCACTATAACGACTTTTCCGGAGCTGCATATTAACCCTGTTTAACCCAACACACTGCTAACACACGTAGATCGTACAATAAAAGTTTTATTTACCCTGGAGATGTTAAGAAGAAAAGTGTAAAAACTGGCACAGGTTTTAACACTTGTTTTACGGTTCCTGTAATTGCGTTTCAGACCAGAATGAAAGTTTCTTTCCTGTGGGTTTTCTGTTCTTTGTTCACAAATATGCCCTTAGTTTTTTACAAATAATATTTTTCTTGTTCTTTTTTCACAAAAAAAAATAAATAAAAATTTACTCGAAACTGAAAACAAAAATATAAATCCTTAGATGGCTCGTCTGCTATATATCAATTCACAAAACATAAAATATAAAATTCGGAAAACAAAAATTAGAATTGACAATTTTTGTCTAATTTGGGTCATTTTTCGAAGCAATTTCAAGTAAGTCGTAGTTAATTCGTCCAATTTTTAATAAAAAACCAACGGAACATCACGTTTCCCAAACATTTACTTTGGTCTTCGGTTAAACGTTAAGCATTTAATTTCGAGCAAGTCTTCTTAAATAAAAACTTACGGGAAAGCAAAATGGACGCAAGTTTTAAAAAGTACAACTGTTTTATCTCTTGAACCATCTAAAAGTTTGGTTAATGTATAAAAACTTTTATAAATACATAACTTGTGCTAACATCGAGTGAATCTGGCAATGGTTCAAACAAACATTTCACTAACTGTCCCAACATCTTCGAAACAACAAAGAATTCGATTGTTTATTGAACGAGAAAAACCCCAATACGAAATTTTAAAAAAAGTTCAGATTCTTAGTTGTTGTAAGTTTCAGGACAATTTACACATTATGTGTATCAATTGTTTATAATTTACTAGAATATTGTAATTATTATTTTTAATTACATTGATCTACTTTCATTAATCTCCTATCGATTTTTGATTCAATTAGATTTGCAGTGTGTCCGAAATTTTGAAGTTTTGGTATCAAAGATACACATATTATTGACTAAGATAATGTACATCAGATACCTAATATTCTCTTGCACCTACTAAAGGTGTACCTCAGGGATCCAACTGCGGACCACTCTAATCATATCACCTAAATTAAATTTTCTGTCACATTGTTTGACAAGGGTGAAAATTATTATCGTTTTCTGATAGATATAAAGTTAAAACTTAGAAGTGATATTTGATAAAAGGTTGACGATAACTTCAACCATTCGTGTTCCCTTGCCACTGAATGGAGAGAACATTTTTACAGCTTTTTCATTCACTAAATCAATTTTGAAACAAAGATTTACACCAAAAGCTTTAAAATTAACATTGTCATGTGAAAAAGCTTCATCATCGGTTCATCCCTGCCTACATAACGTTATAAATGGAATTCTTTGATGGTAAGCATCCCTCTACTCTGTCAGTAGAGAGGAGACTTTGCATAACACATAATTATCCGTTATTTTCATAACTTCTCGTTAGCAGACGTACAAATCTCTCGTCAAGAGTTTTTCAAGTTTCACCACAATCGTTTGCTGCAGAAAGCACTTCCTAGTAGGTACATAAAGAATTTCCAACCCTCATTAATGCTCTAACATATCTGCTTCACTGAATGACACGCTAACCTTTATCTTGAGTGCAATAATAGGGTATAATTACCATTTTGCGATGAATGTAATTTTGTCTTAAAACAGATAAAATTGTAGACGTATTTCCCTCGATACGTATAATATTCTATATGATCTTGAGGGTATGTCTAATAATTGTGGTCTTGATTATGTTAAAAATAAAATAAAATACATATTTGCATCAGAATCACATTGGAGTTTACTAAATCAAAGCAAAGCTAAACAACAGCTGAGGTTTTTGCTATTTCATATGATAAGGGGTAGTTTTAAAGGATTCTTGTAATTAAATCAAATTTTTTCGAAGTACTGATTACCTAGTAGCTGTTTTTTTTTTTTAGGAATTTTTGACGTTATGAATAAACATACAAAAAGCTTTCGTTGCGTCAAGAAAGTGGTTTTATAACCTACCCTTAATGTTTACAAAAAAAATAATCTTCTTTTAAGTGATTTACTTTCTGAATCATAAGCAGACGGGAACAAAAAAATTAGATATCACTAAAATTCAAATTAATTTTTGTATCATAGAAACGTATTTCAAAAATTTTAATATTCAGCTCAAAATTCTAATAAAATCAAATATTCGATTCACATACTTCTACGATAGAATAATATTCCTAAGTTTGTACAAAACAACACCGATTCAAGAACAAAGAAACATGAACAACGTGTTGCAATCTAACCGAGGAAATCTACTTCTAGCACATGATTTCAGTCGCGTGTTTCTGCTGAGATATTGCGCTACAAGTTCCTTTATTAACATATATTACCAGCCAGCGTCACATACAATAATTAACACTATCAGTTCAGACACAGTTATCAGTAACCCCGCGAATGGAACTATCTCGATAAGGTTCTGGATACCTCAATTCATTTAAGCTGTTAAACAGTTCGAATATACCTATCGTATACCTATGGGTACTAATAGCAACCATTCGTTAAAATAAATGCGAATTTGATCTATCAGATATCCCATAATTGCGCAAATTCCTAGGAGTCAGAGTTGCTGCATCGGCTGTGACCTCCTTAGTTTGGGAAAATTAGTTCCAGAATCCTGAATCACTACCCGATCACACATGCACTAACTAAACACTAGTAATCGATTAATTCCAACTGTAATGATTTTAAGGTTCCGTAAACCCAAATGGAAAAACAGAACCCCAGGTGGGCAACTTTTGGAGGAAAAATTAGAAAAACTGTACCATGTGACATATCAAATGAAAGAGCTAGTTGTTGGAGTCTTAAACATATTTATTATTTTTTCATATCCCAAAATTTTGTTTCTTTTTTTGTACTGAAATATGTATTGTATTATTTATAACTTTCCAAATAATTTTTTTGTTTATGATAAAGCTATAAAAGCAAAAGTCATCTTCAACCGAAAAAGTATAGATTGTGAAAAAAAGGTTCAGACACCCGAACAAAATTTTAAACAACAAAAACTTATCAATGCATACAAAATAAGTTATTATTTTTTTCAGAAGTACGTGTGTTTACAGATTGGAAATCATTTCTAATATGGTCCTCTTGGTCCCAAAACACAATTTTGCTCCTCCTTTTTATCTTCGTCGTATCGTCCTTGAAGTCTTTCGCTCGCAACTCATCTTAATCCTTTATTTTCCTCGTTTTATTTTCTCACAAAAATATAATGGGTTCCGAGGGCGAAAGAGGGCGAAATACGTATATAAAAGATCAATCTTCCGTAAACGAAGCCGAAATCCGTTTGAAAATGTTTTCGTAAACCTTCGTCGGCATAACGAACGTATCTCCCGCTATACGCGCATTCATATCAAAGAACTTAAAACGAGAATCTGTTAACTAACTGCTGAATTATTCATATCAGGATGCAAGAAGCGATGCAGCTGCACCAGTTTCGGCATTACATCGCAACGGAACATACATAGATAGATAAATCTGTAGATGAGTATGTGGCTGTTTGAAAATACCCTTTTTTGGGTTCCGCTCTTTTTGTACGGGATCTGATTTTTTCTTTTAAAAGGTACCGACTTCTATGCATCTCACCGTTTTATCTGTTTGTAGAGGATTTTCAGTAAATGAGGAGTTTGTTTCCAAAATGCAACAAGTCCAAAAAACTGTGTTTGAGATCAATGGCCAAAACTGCTGTGTCCAAAATACATCTGATTTCAAAGAAAACTAATTTTTGTTCATTTTGTTCCATAGAGATACTGGAAGTCCATTTTTGAAAACCTCCCTCTCTCCCTGGACATGTTGCATAGTGATAATATTTACAAAATATCAAGATCTTTTGGTTTAATTTTGGTATGCATCCCTACCATGCAGGTCGATTCAACAAGTAATTTACTTAGATAAAAATAAAACTTTTTAAATATTGCAGTACCGTACATTTACAGCGGTTACCAGAGATGGCGCTTCCTTGATGTCTTTCGTTGTATATTAACCCACCTCTGGATAGGGGCGACGGTTCTCTGCCGGAACTTCCTATGACACGCTGATGAGAATCATCAAGTTCGAAATTAAGTATCGACAGAATACTGACCAAGAACATGTCTTGTTCAAAATATTTAATACCATTGAAATAAACCATAAAATAACCGTTACTGAAATATTAACTGTAACAAATTTTTTGTTCTTCCACCACACAATCACAATCTGTCTGTTTTTTTTCATTGACTGTTCTCAAAATTTCAAAATACTACTGAAGATTATCATCTCTGATTCTCACTATTCTGAAAGGGGCCTTCAATCGATTGCTGATCTCAAAATGTTTCACTTTGAAAACTAAATTTTGAGAACATGTTTCATTGTGAAAGTAGAATTCGCCTATAGTTTTCTATGGTATATCAATATTATATGGTTGTCACCTTCAAAAATTCTGAAGAATATTAGCAGGAATCGTATATGCATCTATAAATAACAATGTTTCTTTTATTTCAGTTTTGTTCAACCATTTATATCTATGGTTACGACTAAATTTTGCTTGTTCTAATTATTTTGTGGTACACGATTAGCATTTGTCCGCGTAATCTTCGTCGAAAGAGAAAAAATGGATCCAGAATGGGAAATTCGCTTTCCCGCTGTTCGTATACATTTCGTATTAAAAACTCATTAAAACTATCTTTTTTCCCCCGAACAAAAGAGATAATCTCTCTCATGAATGCTAACGAGCCTAATGTTGACATTATCTATTACTTTGAATTTTAATACTAAGCTCAATACTTTGCATGAACCCGTTCACTTTTTATCAGACTTTTTAGCAGCATTTTTTAATCACAGTACAAAAGTTCGAAAAAGAGACGTTTAAAAGGTTTCAAAAACTCTTAAACGATTCAACATGATTTTTATGTAATCTCACAGGTAGATGAACATTAGAAAAGTAGCCACAACCAGACTTTGAAACCTAAGAGCTTTTATTCTCAAAAATTTGACTACTTAACTTTCAAATGACTCCCTTGATACTGCGGATCTTTCTGAAACGCAGTAACGTATGTCTGAACTGCTTTTCCCTACCGCCCTTATCGGAAGAGATATTCATGTGGATTGAATAAAACGATATCTACCCTGTATTTCCTTCGTTATTGACGGAGTCAACAGCAAAAGATTTGCGTGATCAAACGAAAAGATTAAATACTTATATAAAAAGCACCGCAGTTAGATTTCTTGCGGCCATTTATTACAAATATGGTGCGGACGATTTCCGCTCGAGCATCGAACGTACACGAGAAAGTTTTTTGGAATTTAAAAAGGACGTCTAGCAAACGAGATAACGAGTTTCGATCTTTGGGTTAATAGGATTTTCCTATCAGACCGTGGTATCTTTTCCACAAATGACTTTTAAACAAATTGGTCTCCAGAGTGCCAAATTCGATCCAGGATATTCCCACGATTACGATTTTCCTTTTTTAGGCATTTTTTTCTTGATGTACTTGGTCAGATAAAAAATTAAAAATGTTACAATATAATCCAAAAGGAAATATTTAAAAAAGATTGTATGAAGTCGCTGATTGATTGTAAAAACAAAAAGTTAGATAACCTAACCTAACCTAACCTAACCTAACCTAACCCAACATATATTTATATACTTATATATATTCTTGTTTTTCAATAATTGTGACTTAAAATTTAAATAAATCAGAAGTGTTTCATATGAGACTATAAATTTGAATTTGTTCATAAAGCCACCAGGAATGGATTCAGGATTTTGAGAAGGGGAGTCCACAAAAATTTCTGCCCCTCTTCCTTGCCTATTCGATTTAATTAACTGTAAATCCTAGTTTTTGTAATTCCAAGAAGGGGATCCGGAATCGAACCGATTCCGGGAATCCGCCACTGCAACTCTCCATTCCAGTGACTTCACATCCACTCACGATACATTTCTTTACAACCCTTCCAAATATTTACAAATATTAACACAAAAATTTCTTTTTCAGTACAAACGGATACCCAACAACAAAAAAACTGGCAGTCGTGGTACACCAACTACGAAGAATTGACAAAAGTGGACGGTTTCAACGCGTTGGAAAACAACACCGTCACAAACGTTACAGTTCAGCTTGGCGCGACTGCTTACCTTCATTGTCATGCTCGTAGTTCCAACGACAGACTGGCAGGAGCTGAAGTAAGTTGTCATTTCTCTTAAGTTTCTTTTGTATGTAATCAAGCCGGAGAACATAATTTAACTTCTTCAACATCTTAGAAAGTCGTTCTAAAGTTAGGTGGTGAGAATGAAAATTGTTACTTAACGTAGATGGGGTTGGTAGGTTGATGTTAGCTGATACGTAATACCACCTTCTTCTGCTCTTGATGTTGAGAAAGGAAATGTTAAATTTAGTGCCAGGTTTACAAATGATGTTTGCAACTCCTCTGCGTAAAGAAACGCGTTAACTCAAACGTAGTTAAGAAATGTTAATTAATGCACAAGACTTCATTAAAAATTACTGTAACACTCCAAAGCTTACTAAAATTAATAATCATTTCATACATTTAATGGGTAATAATTAACAGTTTTCAGTTGAAAACTTTCGATTTATTTATTTCTATCCTGAGTTAGGTAACTAACATTAAAAAAATAACCAAATAATACTTTACGAATCTTTATAATACTATTCTATCAACAAAACATTATTTTACTCCCTTCATCATATGTTGTTTCTCTTAATAAAATTGTTCTATCGTTATGCATGAGGATTTTAACAACAAAGTTAAACGCTGTTTGAACACGAACAATAAAATCATTGTCAAAAAACAACTTGGTTAATTTTATTAGTTTTGGTTGGAAAGGACTTTCACTATAACAAACAATTCTGGGGTAGGTACATTGTGAAATACGGCGTTAAGTAAAAAGGCTTGTAACGACGGTAACATTTATTATTTGAACCCGCTCCGAGGCACCTTTTACCTACCTATTTGTGTACACTAATGGCGCTGTTCAAGCTGATTCCTTTTAAAAGGAAAATTTCTGTGGGAAATGGTCCACGTAGGGATGCTGACCTCAGATTGATTTATCTTTACTTATGCAATAACTCAAAATAAGGTATTGTGTACAGTCATCGATATTCTCTCACCCTGTAGGTAAATAATTGTTAAATGACTTTGAATTATGCAGTGGTTTAATTTTTTATCACGTGAATTGAATTTTCTTCTACAGTACTAGTTTTCAGCTAAGTTATTACATGGATAAGGAATGAAATTAAACTTTGCGTCAGCTAATTAAGATACTGAGTTAAAAAGACATAGATGGGAAACTTTAATTAATCAAACTTTTAAACTTTACACATAAATACTTACACGAAATTAAAGTACATACTATTCATGGTATAGCAACAGTAATACCATACAAACTATTCCATTGAAATACTAGAAATTTTAAAACTTTACAGAAATGCAAGTTATTTCTATATTACAATGTCAGAAAAACGACTTACCTTGAAACGTGACCTCAAGGTAACCATTGGTTTTGAATGTTCCGAAATAAGCTGTTTCAATTTTCCATTTCGTGTTCCTCGATTTCCTGTTGTAAGTAGTCTGAGTTAGATATTATTAAAAAAAAATAGGGAACCATTTAGTAAACTACAGACGCACAAATTGCCAAGGAATAAACGGAGACTATAATTGCCTCATTAATAAGCCGAAACTGCTCGAAAAATTCCACGATAAACCGTAAACAAAGAATGGTTTTCTTTTCATTTTCCTTTAATAAGGTCTAGTAATTTATCTTGACACGCGATCCGTAGTACTTTTGTTACAAGATCGGCCTATAATTCAACGATAAGGAGTAAAGTTTAGGGAAGGAAAAAAAGCGTGCTATGACGAATTTGCATCGCCCCATTAACATAAACATGAGTTGATTTTTGGTCAACATTTTTAGTAAAAGCATAAAAATTTTATATGGTGATGCATAGATTTCAAAAATTAGTACCGCACGTGGTAGCACTTATTAACACGTCAAATAAAAATAATAAATAAAACACACCAGGAAGGACGGAAGAAGAACAACATAAAATAATTTATTATTCTACTAATAACAAAATAAATTATTTCATAACAATGTCTGCCAGGGCATTCCACAAATAATACATGTCTTTTAAAGAAAGTGCTACCCCATTCTGCACTTACCCCAATTATTTTGGGCGACTTAGAATCTAGAATACGTCGTCAATGCAAATAGGAGGGGCTAGGGTTTGAGGCAAGTGCAACATATAGTAGGACTTGTAGAGAGGTACTTTAAAGTAATTGTTGCAGAAGTGCTCCAAGTTTCCAAAGTTACGAGATATGAACTTACAAATTATCGCGGTTACGTAGAAATCTTTGTAGTAAACTAAATTTTGCTGAAAGAGTCAAAAGTAAACGTTGTGTTCCCTTTTTACTTAAGCAAGGGATTAAATTAGGAACAATGTTGTAGCAAATATACAGAGAAAATAAAATAAAAGGCACTGCTGAATGGCATTTACTTTTATCAGATAGCAATGTAACACGCCATCCCTTTTATTCCAGAAGATTATAAAAGTGGCTTCACATTCCCTTCAAAAATAATTTGCCCGTGTTTCTGTCACTAATATTCCTCTAACTTGCCTTTCAGGTCTTAGAAGGTGAGAAAGACTTCCACAACGCCCTTTATTCTCCTTTCTTATACTCATGTACAGAGCCTTACTCCAAAAATTTACAATTAGTAACCCTTTACAAATCTCCAGTAAAAAGCTCTCTGCAAGTTATGAATTTAGTTGTTCCACAAGCGCACTTGCCTTACCTTGCCTTAGTTTTGATTATTGGTATATTACAAACAAAAAAAATAGATAATAAATAGAGAATACTTACAATCTACTACATTCCATAAAATAGAAATTATCTTTGTTATACTGCAGACCAAAGTTCAAATAAATTAGATAAATACAGCAGATTAAACCCGGATATTTTGTGCTTGGTGTGAATCCTGAGGCGAACTCTTCCAATCACATAAAGAAGCCACGAAAGAAGTGGGTAGAATCCCACAAGGGAGGAAAAAGAGTGATGACTTTAATTTAGCTGAAGAACTTGTTAAGTACTGAATATAGACAAAATGAGACAAGACCAAAAACGATTTTGTTAATTAAATATTGACATCGTAGTAAAAAAAAAGCAGAAATACACGAACCTACATAATATAACTATTTATGTTTAGTGTAAAGAGAAAAGGTATTTTTTTGAATTTTTAATACAAGTTTTTCAGTGTACCTGTTGTAACTGATTTGAAAAAGTTTTTCTATTATAACTGCAATGCGATTAAAGAAAAGTATTGTGGATCAATTTTTAATGCGAGAAACGGGTAGGTGGAGGAAAGAGAGAAAATTTTAATTTTTGATTGATAATAATGATTAGAAACTGATATTTTTCAAGAAATATGGAATTTATAAGTATACCGATCTGATATGTCCCAATTTATACAGAAATGTTTCTTCCACATTTATTGTAAATTTATAAAAAAAAATCTTTCATTAGCATATTGAACTATAATTTAGCAAATAAAACATTTTTTAAGCAACCCCTAATTTTATCAATTAACCCAAAATAACACGTAATGAGACCAAAAATAACATATTTTCAAACTATTTTAAATAATTGGACCAAGCCACATATATTTTGCAAAATTTTTACATAAACAATAAACCATAAACAATACCAAACAAGGCTAAAAATAATCCTTAACAACCCTTGTGCTTTCTACTTTATATGTACGTACCTATGTGCCTTTGACAAACAAACAGACGCTCATCAAAGTGGGATTACTAAAGGGTGAGAAATTGTCAGTTTTCATATATTTTCTTTATTTCAGAATGATAAAAGCAATACAATGTATTAGATCTTTTCATTTGATATAGTACAGTACAGTACAGTTTTCAAAAGAGTTTTTTTTTATATTTTCGATTCTGTACTCCAGAAATGACTCATTTTTAGAATTCATTTATTTACTTTACACATTGATATCTGGGTCATATAAATTTTTAAGTGTACCTTTCAAAATCAAAATCAAAAACTAAATTTCATATGTTACACGTACTCTTTATATGCACGAATTTTTTTTTTTTGAAGGGTAAAGAAATTTTTTTCGCCCTTTGACCGCCTAGTACTAAGTGGCACAGATATAAGCCTCCTGCTATAATACGTTTCTTTCGTAGAGTGACACTATTGACCTTTTTTTCCTCCTTGCCTACTATTTAGATGTCGACTCCAACAAGCAGCTAAATTGGAGAATTGGAGTATCGGTAGATACAATACAACGAACGATACCCACGAGGCACACAATGACCACTCCCATATTTCGCCCTGTCGCCTTTCAATGACCGCTATCGATGCCGGAAAATTGTATTAATGTACTTCTATCTCGGTCAATCCTGACCTTGCTCTTACACTAACCCTTATCGATTTTCCCCATGCCCTATTACGACCGAACGAACAACATTTCAAACCCTCCCACGCCTCGCACTTCTCCCACTAAGCAGCATGTACCATTCTCACATTAATTTAATGGGAAACATTAAATTAAATCCGTATCACTATCATTAAAATTCCTCTCAAATGAGAAATAACAAGGTTGATGAAAAAAAGAGGGTAGAGAATTTTTTGGTACAACAAAAAAATAAATAAAGGAAACCGTCTCATATTGCTAATGCCTTGTGGTATTACCAACATAAAACGAAACAGAAACTCAAACAAAGAATGAACTGTAAAAAAAGTTTCAAAAGTTTGGTTTGATTACATCATAGACTTGCATATAGTGACAGAAGTATCAATACACTTAATTTCAATTAATGATCCTAAAGAAATTCACCTCGATTTCGAATATAATTATCCAAACCATATATATAAACGATTGACTTCATTTTTTATAGAATATAAATTTTAAAGTTAGACCACAGTATCCTTTACCGATTCCATACTATAAATAATATTTAAAAATTACTTTATAACTACTATTTTTGTAGAGGATAGAAAAGTGAATCTGCATTAGACCGATACCGCTCCAGCACTAGACTAGTGCTGGCATCCGTAGTAGTTTATGTACACGTCTATAGCAATACACAGTCTATATGACTGCTAATTGTTATTTTTTTTTTTTTTTAAGAAGTTTAATATACAAATTTATTTCTAAATAGTTTTTCAAAATTATGACATCCTTTATAGTACTTACATAAGAATACTTTTATCGTCTTTGTGAGATGAAAACAATATTAGTGTCTCTACTGAAAATGAAAATTTTTTTATGACGTCATTACTTTTACAACTACAAGATATTCACCTCTTGTTTAGGATAGTTTAATTTTTAAAATAAAGTTCTGTTTTATAATACTTCCTGCAGCAGGTTGGTTTCCGGGTTTGTTTCCTACCACGTTTTGTCGAATTATTTTTTTTAACGTTTCTAGAAGAATAATGAGAGCGCAGTTATATGTATATTAGAATTTCCCAGAATGTCTTAGAATTTGATTGAAAAATTTCAGAATGCTTTCAATATTTCGAAAATTATCAGATTTATATTGTAGAAAGTTCCAGGTATTTTAACAAGGATTGAAAATGATTTTGAATACTCCTAATTCTGGGAGAAAGGGCTAGTATGTTGGAAAATGGCGTGGAGGGTTGCAGATTTTCCGAAAATGATCCAAAATGTCCCAGACTTTGTGAATGTAACAATGAAAAATTAATTAGGTAAATATTTTATACTTTGACAGTTCAGAATCTTCAGCGAGTTGTCATTTTGAAAATTTGTGTCAGGAGTAGATGGAAGTGCAACATACATAACAAGAAAATCCTGTTAATATCACATTCGTATTTCAGGTGAAAACAGTTTAGGCTGCTGTTGCACTGTTCTAATTAGGTTTTCGAGCTTGATTTTCAGCACACACCACAGCATTTTAATGAACAGCTTCCCTTATGTTAAAATCCTCCCGGGTCGCATCCCACATAGTACCGAAAAAAAGGGGTGCATGAAAACAAAACTCTCCCGCGTTATGAGAAAGGTTCATAATTCGTCTCTCGAAACGTGATATTCACGTTTTAAAAGTAATTTGTCTGCGCAGTAATTAAAAAATAAAATAATTTGCCAAATATAGTGAGCCACAAGAAATTAATTCAAAACTTGGTGGTTTGTTGTACATGTTCCAAAAGGGTGTCCTCGGTTTTAGAAAGGAAAATTCTCTCAATTTTTCTTGTTGTTGCTTTGTTTATAAATGTGTTTTAAACCACAAATATTTTTCTAAGGCCTAGTGCATTCAAGAACAATGTTTCTTACATTTTAAGTATTCTCTTGTCGTTCTTTTGGTCTGGAAAATGTGAAAAACTCATGGAGATAAATAATCTGTATCAAACTTCTATCAGGAATTATTGGAGGTGGGCAAAACCGAGGATACCCCTTCCAATATTAGGAAACCCTGTTTTACACCCTTGAAGCTTAAATTTTTAAAAGCGCTTTCTGTTAGTTCTGTTACTAATGAGCCTCTTGTCTAGAATTTTAAGATCGTAGAATTAGTCTCAGAATGAGCTTTTGACTCTGTTTTACTCGTCTAGGGGATAATTTTCTTAATTCTAGCCTACATTGTACAAGGATCCTCCACTGTGCAAAATTTCGTGGCTCTGGGTCCAGTGGTTAGTCTTCTTTATGTTTTTATATGACATTGGCAATACAGGTTCGTCACTTAACACACTGTTGATGTCTCCGCAGTTTTCTTTAAATAACAGAAAAACTACACATTTTATAATTTGTTTTTTCCACTAAAAGTCATTTTATGATCCAAGGGCTATCTACAGATGCGATCAAGAAGTCTTGTATTTTAGATAATTTTTGACCCCAAGAATCGTAAACTCCTACTATTTTTGAAACTTTTCTATAACAAAGTAAAATATGGTCCTTGCTGATCTAATTTTATTACTTACAGTGTCTCTCTTCAATGCGTAAATTAAATAATTAACTGCTTATATTTTTATTTTTGCTATGGCAGAGTCCACAAATAAAAAAATACTTCGAAGTGATGGATGTAATAAAACCTAAAGTAGAGGTATATGTCAAATGAACGTTACTGTTCACATAAAATAGGACAGTAATATGCTTTGTGATCGGTGGAATTCGACAAAATCTAATCACCCCGTTCACGAACTTGTATCACTGCTTTCAAAGAATTTCTACAAAGTTTCGGAGTAGACGTAGTTGCAACTGAGACTCCCAGTCCACGTCCCAGTCCGATCTTTTCCAACAGAAGTTCCAAGAACTTGCAAGAAGCGTACAGAATCGCATTGCCGGAAATCCAATGTCTGAAACTTTCCAGTATGGTCGGATGAGTGCCACTTTAAAATTGCAAAAGCTACACACATTAATGCACTGCACTTGCCAGAGAAAACCATTTAAAATTAACAGCTGCTCCCAAAATAGTGATGAGCAAAGATAGTCTTGCTATTGTGGTTTTGTCTTGTTTTGTCTTGGTCTTGGTCTTAGTAGACTTTTGATAGGTGTTGTCACTGAACACTTTTTTTATTTCCATTAAAACGTATTATTGGTACAGGTAATATAAATATTAGAAAGAAATTTTGTTACTCTCGCCATTTCAGGATTTTAACTTTTTATTCTTTGCTGTATAAATTCGATTTAAAAATATTTTGTCAGAACGTTCAACAGCAACATCAGAACAACGTTTTTACTGTGCTCCATGAAGCGAAATACAAATATCAAAATCAAATAGTAAAAGACCAACTGAAACTCTCTCGGCCATCAACCTGAAGTATTGCTTGTCTTTTCAATAAAGTTATGAAAGTAAACAACGGCTAAAAACCTTTAAACAGGCAGGATGTAGTTATGTACTTATTTTTTCTAAGCATTTAAATTACAAAATAATTCCCTGAAATATATTTTACAAAGGGATTCAAATAAAATATATAAACAGACAAAACATCGTTTAAGACGACATACCGGTTATATCAACCAAAATCATAGGTCCCGGCTGAATTCGATATGGACGCCTTATTAAAAATACCGCTTTTTACGACATTGCTTATTACGACATAGGTACCTCATTAAACGACCACATTTAACAAATATCTTGGGAGAATTATATCTGTTACAACGACCAGTAGTCTTATTAACAATTTGAATAGGTAACAGTATCCACATCTGGGACAGTATAATGATCAAGTACAATATAATTATCAATGGCAATTAAGATAACAAAGGTAAACAAAAACGTTTCGAGTCAATCCTCAGGAACAAAATACACGTGCATGCAGTATAATCAAAGCCTACTTTCTCATATCTCTTCAGTTAGCTTGTTACTTAAATGTACACAAGACGCACCAAAACATATTTTATACATAAATATATTAATCCTATTGATATCTATGGATTTATATGTACCTACACATTCAATTATACTAAATAAAAAATTATTTTGTACCTCGAAAACATCACTGCTTAGTACGACTATCGGTTTTAACGACCAAAAATTAGTGGTCCCTTCGATGTCGTTATAACCGGTTTTGACTGCATTTTCAATTAGTAATTACATCTTTACCTTTTTACTGTAACCTCCTAAATTCCAACCGCAAAACAGTAATAAAACTGACAAGTTCATTTTTAGGGCACAAAAACTTGAATGCACCGCGTAACATTTCTTATACAGTTTTACAAAGAAATAAGCCATCCATCCAATCTATTCTTAAGGCCCTAATTTGAACAGAATCGTTTCAGACCAGAGTTGGTTTAACCCTTTTGGTATTACATGCAATGCTAGCGAACCAGGGCATTGGAACGATAAACGCAAGGTTTCGTTGCACTTGCACTTCAATTTCCATTTATGTGCGGCACTTAGTTATTTACAACGGTTTGACATGATCGTACAAGCATCTGCAATACGTAGCATAACGGCGTGTCAAGAGCGTTTCGTGATTTACTGTTAAACACCAGGTCAATTGCTTTTATCACAACCGTTTTGCTTCGTCTGGCTTTCATAAATAACGAAATGCTATACACGAAGTAGCTGATGTAAATAATGAGGTGGTATGCTATGAGACTCATTTGCCATAAAGTAAGTAAACCTATCGGATACAATGGAGGCCAACTTCTATGGGAGTGTGGTGCCGTTACCATCGTTATTGAAGGCCAGAGCGCTAACGCGCAACGTCATGTAAGGGAGTCCTCGTAGGGAACTGTTCTAAGCTTATAGTTGAGGTATATATAGTGCAAAAAATTTTTTGATCCCGGATTCATATAGAGGAGGATCAGAAGAGCATTTGTGAAAATTTTTGGCACAGGCAAATAATGGTTGCTGTATTTTATTTGAAGTTAAGTATGATTTGAAGTGTTCCAAAACATTTCAGACTGTTTCACTTCTTTCGAAAATGATTTGAAATGTTCTGGTTTCTTTAATAATGATTTGGATTTTTCAAGAAACTGATTTAAAGTGCTATAATAGTCCAGATTTCTCGGAAATTATTAAGAAAGTTCCAGTTTTTTCAAAAGTTCTTAAACAATCCAGCTAGAAAATCACAAAAGCTTGTATTTTCCCTAAACTCCCTTATAAGATGTCTAAACCAGCAAGCCACATTCGTATATGTGATAATTTTTTTGTTTATTCCTGCAAGTTTACTACTGAATCGTTTCTTGTCGATGTTTCGCAAATGATTTCAATTACACCCTGTGTTGTATCCATATTTCTCATATTTATCGTCTCAACCGTTATTTGCTTAGGGGTATAATATAACAAATTTTCTTTATTGGTGCAAAAAACGGAACAGAAAAAGAAAAACGAGAGACCTGTAATACCCACAGGAGTCACTGTAAAGTTACTTTTCAGCAACTTACTTATTAAGCGAAGTAAAAAAAAAGTAGCAAGAAGGGAAACTTTAATTTTTTATTGTCATTTCTCCAAGGGTTTTAATTTTCTTCACAAAAGTCTTCTTAGTTTCAGAACTTTGAATCATTAACGTAATACAAGAAGCTTTGCTTTTTTACATCTCTTATTTTTGTAACTCAATTACTAATATTCACGACTTTATATTAATATTCGGTGTGTGATGGATGATGTGTCAATTAATATGATGTGATCTGGATTTAACTTGAAACTAACTTAATATTGAAACATACAAATAAATTTGAATTTTTTATGATTCTAGAATAGTCTTAGGCGTTTGTGTTAAACTTTTGGCCTCATTTCACTCCTTTAAGGGTTAAGTTTTATAACATTCCTTCTTAGTGCCCACCAACGTTCTATAAGAAACTTCTGTGCAAAACTGTGAGTCTCTAGATCCAGAGGTTTAGGTTTCTGAATCTTGTTAAGTAGTATTGGCAATCCGGGTTCGTCGTTTGACTCACCTTTGATGTCTCCGCCGGTTTCTTGAAAATACAGAAAAACTAAACATTTCATAATTTGTTTTTTTCTACAAAAGTCATTCTATGACCAAAGGACTATCTACATATGCGGTCAATAAATCTCTGTATTGCATATTAGATGACTTTTGACCCTAAGAATCTAAAATTCCGGCAGTTTTTGTAACTTTTCGGTAACAAAATCATTTCAGTAAAAAAATTTATGGCAGGTAGGGACTTTATAGTGCCTGCTGACCTAATTCCATTGCTTAAGTGTCTCTCTTCACTTCGAGTTTACAATACTTTCTGACATAATTCCGTTGCTTGCAGTGTAAATTCGTTTTAAAAAAATTTCTTTTTGTATCAATTTGTCAGCCCACATTTGATTCATTCTGTCTTCAAATAAATATATTTAATTAAATTTGAACCCCCCACTAAACCTCTGTAGGGGAAAAATTTCGAAATCCGTGTTTGCTCCTTGTACGCATCATGGAGGAAACATTTTCTGGGTCCAAGGTATTAGATTGGACGTTGTCATTTTTAATAAAAAAATAGGCAAATATTGACAATAAGAGAAAAAATGGATAAGTCTCTAGACAGAAAATATTTCCAATGGCTTAAAATTTAATTACTCAGCCTTCACCAAAAAAGGTAGACTTTTGTTTCAGTTAGAACCCTACAATAAGTTAATTTTCATTCATTAGTTCTTTAACTCACTCACTCAACTTCTACTGCATGAATACCAATAATTGAATTTTATCCCCAGAGAACATTCGATTGGAATAAAAGGTACTCTAAATTGTAATTCGAACCTCAAACTTTATTCGAGTGGAAGTCCAATTCAAGCTTTTGCATTATCTTTTGTTCAATCAGTTTTACTAAATATCCTCGAATAACCTTTTACGATGTATCGCATAGCATCCATATTTTATAAATTATTTGGATCACCTGTACATTGTGTGTACATCCAAATTATTTGTTTCAAAATTAACCTATCCTTAGTAGATCAGCGAGAAAATATTCAAATAATAGTCAGATCCAGAAATTGTTTAAAGAATTATAGAAATTGAAAATTATTGCTTATTGCACCCTTAAAGTTTTCCGTCATTTTTTACATGCTCAGTAAGTAATCATTTTCATTTGTGTATGTAACCCCTTAATTCTATGGATGAAAATATATTCTAAGAATATACATAGATGACCATGTTTTGGTCGTAGCTGTAGGTTGTAACCTGCTTTCAATCTAAATATGGAAGCAACTTGTCCACGAAGTACTTGACCGCCTTCTCAATGGCACTTTTATCCTTTATAATTGGTAAATTATACGCTGATAACAAAGGGTACTTTTTAATTCAAGTGAAATTATTATTCATAATATTATTCATGAACAGTTCTTGTTTGGAGTCCTTCGGTCTATCTTTTATCATACGTATAACCCACTGTCCCAACTCATAAATAAATAAATAACTTATATCAGTGAAATTCAGAAAGGAGAACATAAAAGCTTGCGAAAATTAAATATTGTGGCAAAGCAGGGAGTTGTAGCACGTTTGTACTGGTGGTTGTTGCAATTACTTTTTTATTTTATAATTTGAAACTCCACCACTAAGAAAACTAATAAATGGTTGTAGTAGCAGAGTTAATTTTATACTTTAAGTGTTGTTCTTGGTCTTACACCTTCGAAACTAGATGAAATACACCGCGATAAAAAGCAAAAATATTTTCGAGTTGAAAAAAGAAAATAAAAATCGCAAAATCCGTTAAGAAAAGATCTTCTGAGACACAATGGGGTAGTTAGAGACATATTAGAGACAGAAACATAAGTATATAAGGGCAGAGGAAGACCTAACGTCTATACTTTTAATAATTTTTTCAAACATTCTGTGAATTTTTGTATAATGGCTTTGAAATACTGAAACCTCATAGTAGCTAATAGGGTTTGTGTTTCAAAATATCATTATTTATATTTTCCTAAACCACTTCATCATTAGAAACCCTTTAGCTACATTTAAATGAATAACACAGATGCTTTACTTGTCATTTTCCTTTCCGCTGATGCTCACTGAATTAACCGAAGCCCCATTTTCGTATAAGCCTAATCGTCTTTTCCCCAACAGAATAAATTCAAAAAGAACAAGAAGAAGCAATGCGATGTAGCCTATATAATATCATATAACTTACACCAACTTCAACAATTAAATTCTTTTTAATTAAAAATGGCGTTGCACAATATTTTTCGTGTATATAATATAGGTAGACTCGGCGTACGCGCCAAAGAGAGCGCGATGTAGTGAACATAAAGAAAGATAATGCATGTGGACATGGCGCCGAATATCTACCATATAAAAGGTGTTTTTTATTTCCGTTTACAAAAACAAACACGTATTCAACACGAAATGTCGAATATTAATACGATAAATCGTCTGAACATTAATCAGACTCGTGTGCGGCAGGATGAGGACACACGTGTGTGTTTTAATGCAACATTCGGTAAAATGTTGCCGCGTTTTGTTTCCCTCCTGGAATTACATGTGTAGAAGTATTCATCTCACTGCGAAAATCATGCTTTCAATTTTTCAAATGACTCGACAAAAATCAGTGGAGGCGTTTATTCTGCAACTCACTCACCTACCTACCCCCAATCCATCATCCGATGGATTAGCTATGAGCTGACTGGTTTCAGGACCTTCGAACGATATTTAAGTAAACTTCTCTATCTGGTTGGATTAATTATTTTTTTTCCTTAGTTTAAGACTTATTCATCATGAAATTTTCTGGGCTTCAGCGAATTTAGATATTTTTGAAAATCATGTTTCGTCCTCGGTTCTTCTAAAGTTAATGAAAGTCTGCATCAGTTGCCTAATACCACCAGAAATATCTGTATGTGAAAAATATGATGAAGAACAAAACAGTAAACAGTTTTTAGTTAGGGTTGAAGATAATAATATTGTAGGATTTCCAGGATACATCGCATGGTAACTTGAATAAGTCGTGGTAAATATGAAGAAGTGGAGGCAGGATAATAGTAGGATACCTCTTAGACTTGAAGGACTAATCGAGGCACAAGGGCAACAAATGGATTTGAATATTTTTTTAATGTAATTTAGGATATTGAATCTTTTCTGTTTTGAGGAATGTGAAGAAATGAAGATGCCTGTCTAACTAAGTCTTCTAACTTGACCACTCACTCTGTGATAAAGATAGTAATCGAATCTTTGAAATATTCCAATTTATAATCTGGCCCACAAACCGTAAATAGTTCTTCAATCCCTAAATGGTTTTCGTCTAACAAGCTTTCTACAAAAAAAAAATTATCCTGTAGGTTTAATACTAACGATATTCTAGTAAAAAGGGTGAAATTGAGAATTTTAGGCACGTATTCCTCTCAGAATATTGCCGTACACGCCCAGTTTTCGATTAAATATTGGAAACTGGAGGCAGATTGTGAAACCGTTTTAATAAAAGTTTGCAAGAATTTTCTAAAATTAGCATACGAAATGTTCCGAATAACTGCGATACGATAATAATTCCCTGCTGTTTTCAGTTCCTTTTATAATCCTAAAGTAATGTACCGAATATAATTCTTCCTACAGGTAACAACATCTTCGATTATAATATATTACTGCAGACAAGGAACACCCTATTAATATTACATGAAGTGACTCCTGTTTGTTATTCCTAGTTAGTCCTTCCAGTATTGATTAGCAAATTCTGTTTGGAATATCAAAGACACAAGGAGCATATCGATTGCTTTACTGTTTCGAAGTAAAGAGATGCGATCGACGATCACATGCCTGGATTGATTGACTACAAAAGATGTATCAAGTTTATTCACATTATAATTTAAAATAATGTGAAACTTAAATGACATGTTTAAGTCAATTGTAGATAATTTAGCTGAACGAAAATTCTTGAAAAGTTTTATTAAGAAAATATGAACAAAGGAAGGACCACATTCTCAGGACACAGGCTAATAATGATCTTTTGATAAACATCGACAAAAATTGACTGCATAAAGACAAAATTAACAGAGGAGTTTGTAAATTGAGTGATGAGTCCTGCTCTAAAATTTACATAGGACAAACTGATAGAAATTTAAAAAAAATAACCTTGCAGAACATAAGAACAATTACCCAAACTTGTGCAATCCACAATTGCAAATTAGGAAACAATTTTAGAAACAATTTATTAATTAAATTATTATGTTACACGTAAATATCATAGGATATACATACATTAAATATTTAAAAGTTATAAACATATCTATGGTATAATGTTAAATGACCAAATGGACCATAATAATTTCTCCCTTTTTAAATCTTTTCTAATTAATAATACGCCTACATATTCCTTTTTTTTATACCTATTTTTATATCTACTTAAGTAGTATATGCTCCAGATTAATGAAGCTAATTTTTGTCGAAACATACGCTGCAAGACGACAATAAGGAAGTTGATAATCTTTTAAACTGTTTCATTTGATATGATCTAACAGCCTCAACTTTTCTTCCAGAAAATGTTATCATTCTCGTTGCATTTGAAATGCGCTATTGGTACTATTTTCCTATTTCCTTCATAGTTGAGAAACGTGTACAATTATCGTAAATCGTCGACAAAGTGTACCTCTGTCGAATTTTTATGTTTTTCTCGCGCATATGTGGTAGTTTTCTTGTATGTTGATGATTATGAGAAAAAGGTGAAATTTTGACGATGGCCCCTTAGGTACGATACCGGAATATCTTTCTGTCTGTCGCAGCACACTTCAACTATAATCATAAAAAGTTATGCCGTTGTCTACCATTCCGTCTGCAGAAGGACGTAATAAAGTTGAGTGAAAACCTCAGTTTCCTTTAATTCACATTTACAAACTTGCATGTTCGCAGACGATGACACCTAGTACACACTCGAAACAGCTTCGTATTAAAAATGAAACCCCGCCAATTTTTATCTCCAAAACACAGTCCCCGGAAGTACAAAAGTAAAGTTAATAATGCAATTTCAGCAGATGCATGTGCATGCAGTATGTATCACCTACGTCGTTGGTTAGTATTTTTTCATGAGGAAAATGGTTAAATTTTTAATCTGAATTGTAAATCTCTGTTTGTCGGCCTCCACTAACAGAATCAATAAATAATTCAAAATATATTTCAACCGTGCATTTGACAGCAAATATCTCGTTAAAATTTTTATAAATTTGTCACAGGCAAATCTCATATACATACATACAAAGCGCCCCGAGCATAATTTTTTTAGAAAAATAGTCAGAATTAACTAAACGCATTAATATATCATGGTTATTAAAATGTCAAAAATCTACTGCGTTTCATTTTCAAACTATCGTCAGATATTAATAATCCTCATCAGTGACAATGTTAGATAAAGTAAAACTAAGGTTCGGGCTTGTATAGGCTGTGAGCCATATGAACTATTTTGTCCAAACGTTTCGTCGGAAACTACGGCTGACATCTTCAGTGGATATGTGTTGACAAGAGGGAGGATTGTTGTACCTCGAAGTTTCGAAAGTAACTATCAGTCAATGTATGGTATCCAGCTCTTGAGGAAACGACACAATCCACCTACGAAACATTCAGAGATCGCCCCATTTACGACACGCCCACTGCCACCCAGTATAAATATCATTGCGCAGCTAGTTCTCCATTCAATCGCTGTCGAGACACCGTGCTATCATCTTCGCTCTCGCCAGCACCAATCCACTGAAGATGAAGAAGAAGTCCGAACCTTAGTTTGACTAATATCAACACTGTAAGAAAATTTTTATTTTATATACCTAAAGCAAATTCCCGTCTTTTTTATATTTATTTAATGCGATATTGGGTTCTTTACTTCCTTAGCGCCTTGTGGGTATTTATTAATCCGTAAGCACATCGAAGGGATATTAGATACATCAACAAATGGATATGATGTGTAAACTCCATTATGATATTGTCAACAAATCAGTCTAGCTATTGAATCAGTAAATATTCGCATGAGGGTGCTGCCCCAATATCATGAATAACCCAGGTCACTAATCTATTTGACCATCTGCCAACGTCATCACTATCCCTAATCACTCTTAACAAATTATTCCTTTGTCTTCCGAACATTTACCGCAGTAATAAGGAGATTCCGTCCAACAACTTTAGTATAATACGTGTAATCATTCCACTAGAAAACAATAAAACTATTTTCTTGGATGATCACAAAACAAACACTGCTTTATCGAACAAGGAAATGGAAAATTCAAAGTTTTACCAAATCCCAGAGAAAACTTTATTGGGGAAATAGTATACTGACGGTGCACCTTAACTCACCCCACAATTTTTACACAACCAAAAGAAAAGCTCATTTGCATAAGTGAATTAATGCCAAATAGTTCTTGATTAACTTTTAAATTATGCGAGGGTAGTGGGTCAAGGCAATTGTAAATATAAAAAATTGGCGGAGGGGAAAGGAATGTGATAAATCAGAGACTTAGCGTAAAGATGGTAGCCTATTGATGGACTCAAAAAGTTGACGCATCATGTATATATACATATATATGTACATCTACCTATAACCAAATACATCTTGTAATTTGCTCAACCACTAGGGGTCAATTACCTTAGTCCTCTTTGTGCTATAATCGGTTATCTTACCCTACTGATACTTGTGGTCGATTTATACTAGTTTTCTACCTTGCTGTTAATTAAAGGAATAAAAAGTGCTCAAAAACACAGGGTGAATTTTTATTAAGGAGCGAAAGGGGAAGGTACGAAAAGAGAGACCACCTTGTGGTCTTCAGCCAGTTCTACTCTATCATGTATTTTTAATTCCATCCACCGTAATTTGTCAATTAAAGTCATTTTAAGATTTTTTTTTCCTGGTAGTAATTCTTGACTAGAAGATGTATTGCAATCTTTACATTATAAGCTCTTAATCTTAAAGGCCATAGCTACTTAATCTCTAAGATTTCCGAGCGGATGTAAATTGGTAAAGTTGTTAAATCAGGGGTTAATGTATAATTAAATAGGTCATTTTGCGCGACCGCAAGCGACTGGTAATGTTAGACAGTATATCAGTGTCTGTCTCAGTATAGGATTATTAATAGCAAATGTCATCCACTACATGTATTGAGATTACTAGACAATTTAGCAACCTCAAGCTCCTGCAACTAACATGCAGAATCATAGGGAATGTCAGGTGCACTATCAGATTATTAGCAAATAAAAGAATATTATTATCAACACTTAACCAAAAACAAAATATATCGCCTTATTGGTCACTACGAACATTTTTTTCTTTTCAGCAAATATCATGGGTTAGACGGCGGGATTGGCATATTTTATCATCAGGAGTTTACACTTACACAAATGATGAAAGATTTCAAATACTTCATTCCGAAGGTTCGGACGATTGGATTTTGCAAATAAAATTTGTCCAAAGAAGGGACAATGGCTCCTATGCATGTCAGGTATGTTGCACAATTATTGCTTGTCAATTTTGTTATCATTTTCTACGATTATATGTTCTGTGATGATAACAATCGACATTTTATAAAAAGCTAAAACAAATTTCAAATAATGTTTCGCTTTAAGTTCAAAAAGTGCAGTTATATATGAAGGTAAAAGCTATATAATAGGTTGGTTTATTGGCAAAAGTTCTTCAAAGATTGAAATCTTTGAGCTTTTATCCTATTTGTACTCAGCAATAAACAGACCGAGTAAATCGAAAAGTATATTATTATTGCTCTGTTGCAGCTTTTGATATACGTAATCATACGTAATACGACAATGTCAAATAGCTTACAACTCGAACATCATGGACACAATTTATGTCAATTTCTTTAAGAAAAAGAATTTATTTTTAGAATTATTATTTATTACATCTTTTTCTTATTTAAATACATAATGAGATAAAGACCAATTAAAATAGACCGTATAATATGTTTTTTAACGAACTAGCCCTTGCAAAAAATATTCTGTTGCAGATTTCAAGCAATAGTGGTTTAATATTTCATTTCGTCAACTTGCAAATTGTAGTGCCAAAAGCAAGTATCCAGGGTACGGAATCTGGTGAACATCACGTAGATAGGGGAAGTGTTATCAACTTGATTTGTATTATTGATAAGGTAAGCCCTCTTGTGTTTACATTAAAGATGTTTTATCATTTAAATATTAACGAAATTATTTATTAAAGGCTTTAGCCTTTTCGAAATAAATTTCCCAAAAAGATACTCTTATAAGCAATTACTTTGCCAAGCCTTTGATAAATATTATTAAGAAGTTGAAAGGGCAAATCGTACTATTTTCATAAATAAAAGTTTTCAATGTTTCTTCTTAGACTTAGAATAATTACAAGTATAATCTTAGACTTATGCATATATCATTTCCAATCATTTTAAATCATTTTCAAAAAATCTGAAACATTGTAGGCCATTTTAGAAAAAAACTGGAATATTATTAATCAATTAATTATTGTCGATTATTATTCAGGAACATTTTAAACCATTAAGGAATGACGTAGAACATTCCAGACCACCCTTAAGATTTCAAGGGTATCGAATAATATCGTACGTACACATTCGCAGCAATAGTTTGTTTATAAAACAAGAGTTTAACAACAAAATCTAATATATTTTATAATCTCGTGCTTTACAGACTGCAAAAATAACAAAATTAAATTTCATATTTTACAAAATTGTGTTTGCATCAGGCAAACAGAAGCCTTATCGCGACTCTCATTTCCAGTGTCAGAAACCATTTATCTAAACGTTAGAGTTGCGTTACTAATAAACGTTTCCATTAGAAATTGTGACGATAAAATTATCATTAGTGTGAGCCACTTCGCTTTAGCAGAACAACGTAATTAGAATTCACGTGTACGCTGAGGTTTGACTAAGCAAAGTCCTAGTCGTAGTTAATTCATAATTGTTAGCTTGCTTACTACGTACATACACTTTGGCTGTTTATATACATACTTGCATATTACTAACATCGGTTAGGAATAGAGATACCGCAATCCTACGTGCTCCCTGTTGCTCCCTCCTGTTGCATAAAACGGATATGGATCCATGTTTTACTATCGGATGGAAAACGAACACAACAGGAACACCACATTCCTCAGCCATAAACGACATCCTTAAGTGCACCTTATTGCTAGTACGGCATTTCCAAAACGAACATAACTCGCTCCCTTTCCCATTTCATCGTATTTACGAAACTGTGGTTGCTTCACTTCTTTTCAGGGAGCTTTTATACTCTAACGAGAACTATCATATGAAGATTATTATTATTTCATCCTTCATACATACATCGTGTTAAAGTTTTCAGAAAATGTAACACTTTTCGAAAACACGAACGGTTTTTGTTGATGATGGGTGATGGTGAAACACCTGTTCAGAAAGGGTAAAAGGGTTTTTTGGATTATTATTATAACCCAATGTGGAATAAGTGGTTGGTACAGGTTTTAAAAAAACGTGTTTGACTCCAAATTTTTAGTCCAAAGAATTCAACCTTATAATCTCAAAACTTCTGCAAAATGATCTGAAAAGAATTCGTAACATTCGGTAGAGAAATTGAAATTTAGTAAATAATAATAAATGACATTCCTTGGGTAAATTGAGAATATTTTTTTTATAGCTTCTACGTATGATGTAATCGTGAAGTAGTTTCATGTGTATAGAGTTCTAATTGCAGCAAAGTAAATTACAATCCATAACTTATTTCGTGCTCTGGTATAATCTGCCATGCAAACGGCCAACTATGTTGTAATTATTAACGGAATGAGCTCTAATATAGTCTAATATGTCACGTCATATAGTCATGTTACTATTTTTCTAACTACATTCCACTTAATGTACTAAAGAATCTTTTTTAAATTACCCTACATACATGTATGTAATTACTATTCGTCGTTCACATTTTAGGGTTTAGAATAACCAATTATAGTAAAGAAAAAAAAGCACTTCAGCACAATATAAAAACAAACAATTTTAAAAATAAAAATACTGTTAGAATTAAAATTTATATCTACTTTTAAAGTCTGTTTTCTGAAACTTACTTTTGTAACAATTATATTAATGACGAACTGTTTTAAACAACCTTTTTCTACTAAGACTAACATTCCGGCCAGTAGGCCGTGGTCGAAAGGAAACGCCCACCGCCACCCGGTATAAATATCAGTGCGCAGTCAGGGCTCCTTTCAGTCGCTGTCGAGACGTCAAAGCATAATCTTCGCTCTATAGTCAAGATCGATCGACTGATGATGTCAGCCGCAGTTACCGACGAAACGTTTAGAATTAATAGATCTTTTCGGCCACGGCCTTTAGGCAACATTCATTCAATAAATCAAAAAAAAAATTTTTTCAAACTAAACAAAAATATTTTAGGTGCTCCCCATATTGGATGTTAAGTAAAGGCACTTACCGACTTCTTTGAATCTCAAATTTTACATATACCTACTTGACGAAGGTAAAGAAATCGGTGGCCAAAACATTTTCGTTTATAAAATTAAATCGTTTAATCGAAATTTTTTATTATTTAAACATTGAACGTTCAATTTATTGGATATTTTATTTTAATTGGTTTATTTGTAAAGTTGTTCCTCAATAGAGGAATTTTTAGTATGGAATTTGGTACATTTTATCTACGAAAGACGCCAAAAGGGCAGTATTTTCAACAAGCTCAGATAATCAATTAAATTTATGTATTTGGACCAATTCCAATCATGAGATACATGTCTCCGAATTTTTTAGAAATATCCTTGTGCATATCAAAAAAACTAGGGTTCCAATAATGAAAAACAATTAATAACTTTTATGTTTCTCTTTTCTTTCACTTATTTAAAAAGTTTATACTTAATATCCTTAGGCTTTTACGTTTAACGTTGTTTTCTACTCACAAAATATTAACCATAATTACGAAAAAACTGAGAACCTCTCACATGAATTATGATTTTTTCCTTTTAAAATGTTCTTTCGTCAACAAAAAAAAATTGCTTCTCATCATTTTTAATGTACATACATTAACATATTAAAGCCGCGAATGAAATGATGACGGATTTCTCGAAATGTCTCCTTTTTTTCTAAAAGAAGAAGATGAAACATGAAACAGCTTTTCACTAATTTTTATTAAATCATAACAAAATATTGTATAACAAAACGATTCTCGCAGTATAATAAAATTCATTCAGTTTATTTTTCCTTCCAATTATTTATGAGAAAAACAGAGCTAATGATTTTTAATTTTTAAAGAAAATTGTTTTTTTTTTTCAAGAGTTAAAAACAATATTTTTTGATTGACATGTTTACAAGATTATTGAGGTAGAAAAGATTGAGATTGAAGGAAATCTGATTGCGTTAAACAGATGAGATTCCATAAGGAGGTTCACTTAGCTTAAAAACTGGGAAAATATCGATCAATCGATCAACTTGATATTTTTCTTTTTTTAGGGCCAAAACCCCCTTTATTAACTTTCATCCCTTATGTAGCAACAAATATTTATATATTCATGTTTTAAAAGGCAAATTAAACTTTTTTTCCCCTGTATAATTCCCTTTTACTGCTATAAAGCTCTTTAGAATATTCAAAGGGGAGAAATCCAATTTAAGTGACGAAATAAACTTTTAAAAAGTAAACCATCTTTTGCGAATATAATTCCAGGTCAAGCATAAAATACCCATCATCCGAGCCGACTCTTGATGACGCTCAACGTTCCCCTGTTTTCTTTCATGAGATTATTAATAATTCACATTGTACTTGAAGATATGAATTGAATTAGGAAAAAAGGAGAAATTGAAAAAAAATCACCAACGAAAATATTAAATTTTTATGAAACTGCGGTAAGAATACAAACAAGGGAGGAGGAACGCTTCGTCGGCTAAATACTGCGTAATCTGCGGCGGTTGGCTATATTGTGTTCTTTCGCGAAATAACCGAAAACATCTGCTCCGAGGCGTTTTCGGAATACTGAACATTATTCGAATTTTCAAAACCAAAGAACAAGCAACACGAAAAAATTCCAACTTGTTTTGATACAATAAGTAATTGAACTGGAAATCACCTTCTATAGAATACTGTTCTCTTTTTTCTTTTTCGCTCAAGTGAAAGCAATTAGAAACCTCTTTTTTATTCGCACTATGCCGCAAGTCTAGACATTTTTTTGCTTTAGAACTAGATCTTTAATCAACATTTATATACTGTATCTAAAAGTCCGTCTTTTTTACCACAAAAACTTCTGTTCAACATACGAATCGAAGTGACAAGAAGTTTTTAATTTTTTTAGCCAGCCGAGTTCTCTTTGATATACATCTAAAAATACTAAATCAAAGAAACGTTCTGCTGCTTCCTGGCATGTTTTTTGCCTTTCTGCAACTGACAGTAACAGCAACACAGTTAGTTACATTTGAGCCATTGATGTTGTACCTCAAAGAATATGAGTTAACTTTATTTCCATAGTAAAAACGAGAAAATGGTTAAGCGATTTTTCAGTCTACTTAGTTTGTCTGTGCATCGTAAACGTAGATAAAATTAAGCCCTTTTTTAATTTTTCGATTTATAAAATATAATAGCACTTTTTTTTTAGTAGTAAAAAACATTTTGCAAAAACTAAATGGTACTAACAAATGACCTCTACAAAAATCCGCGATCAGAAAAAAAATTGCACGATTAATCGCTTGGTTAGTAGAATAAAAAGATTCCATGTACATGAACCCCTAGTACTGACGTCATGCGTAAGCTATCTGGCCTTAACTTTCACGATGGCAGCGATTGTGCGCCGTAGAAGCAATAACAGCTCGACGAACCACGCGTCTTGAGAGGGTTGTTTTGTATTGGATCTCTGTTTAATTCTACAAGAATTACGTTTATTTAGAACATGTGTATTTTCTAAAACCACAGCATTTTACCTTACGTTAGCTTTTATTCTATAGAAAATATAGTAAAAGAAAATCTTTATTTTCACGTTGTAATACGTACATTGTATTAAATATAAGAAGGGTGAAAAATAAGGCTTGCAAATTTTGAAGTGAAACCGCAATTTAAGGACAAAAGCGCAAACTCATTAAGTAGATTAAACAAGAAATGGACACAAAATGAGAAGTGGGTAGGTAATATAATGGAAATGAAAATTTAACTGTGTGCCCATTGTATCTATGTACTTATACCTTACTTTGCATGCCTTCATTTACATACAGAAGAATTTAAATAATCGATTCAGATGTGGGGGTGTTCAGAAGACGTGCGGAATTTATATTGTGATTTATGGTATCGAAAGCCATAGCAAAATCGAGCTGAACATGTGCCGTTATTTATCCTTATTAGTAGGTATGGTGAAATAGTATTAATTGACTATTCAAAAGATAATGTTACGGCTTAATTGGCCATTTTCTGTTCTCGCAAAACCAGCTATTTTTACGAATTTGTTTATTTTTTAACGACGATATAATCATAAAACCTTCCTGGTCTAATTTAGAGATAATTTCACATTAAATGATGATAAAGGGATGCAATAACTACTTATGTATCATTAAAAAAACTGCACCGCCTGGTTAACCAGTACAATAATAAACTACCGCATGTGAAATGTGGAACGGAAATTTCCAAAAGGGCTTTTTTTCTATTTAAGGGTACTTATTTAAACTTTTTGATTTAAGTCAATATAAGTATCTATCTACTGATGAACTGCAACAATTGCTACCCCAATTTAAAAAATTATGAGGTGGGATTAATTAATACTTTGCAATTTCTCGTAGCAAAATTCCACCAAGAAATAAAATAATAATGAGCAATTTAATATTAATGACCTAACCCAACCCAACCATTATTTATTAATGACGTTACAGCTGAGTTGTAGTCGGTGATTACTTTTTTGTTTTTATAATAACTAGTTAATTATTTCTTTTACACAAAACAAATCCCATTAAAATGAACCATAATATTTAATATTATGAATTTTAATTTTGATTTTTTGAGTTTCGTTGGTAATATGATATTTTAATAAAAACAACTTATAGTTATAAAAAAATATAACATCAATAAAAATTTCTGGCCTCAAAAGGCACAACAAACAACAGTCAAATTTCTTCTGAAGTTTTAACTTCAACATTCCTATTTTTGGAAAACTAAATTTCCTAAACGTACATTTAAGAAACGACTTAACTGTTTTTTTTATTTTCCAGAGTCCGACTCCTCCCCAATATGTATTTTGGTATCACAACAACAATATGATAAACTACGACACTTCGAGGGGTGGTATAACCGTAGAAACGGAACCTGGACTCCGTACCAAGAGCCGTCTGACCATTGTTGACACTCACGAAGCTGATTCCGGAAACTACACTTGTTCAGCATCCAATACCGAACCTGCGTCAATATTTGTTTACGTTTCCGAAGGTTTGTAATCTGCCTTAATTCTTCTTCGTACGCAAACCGAACGTATTCGATCAAAATCAATTTTCTTAGGCGTCAGCAAAATCCTCCTATGTTGGTACACACAATCGTAGCATCTGCATAGAAATATTAATTATCGAAATTTACCAGAATGGGTTCCAAAATTTTGTTCTATAAGTTTAAAATAGTAAAACTATGGACCAAATAATTGGGTTTTATCAGTTTATCTGGTGATTGCTCCAATGGCTTCATTAAGTTGGAAGAGCAGCCAGCAGAATCAAGAATGAGAACTTAAAAATTCCCAGTTTTTTTTTTCAAAATTTACCATCCTGCTAACTTAATATTAAGTGAGCAGAAGAAGAGTAGAAAAGTTGTTTAAATGTTTAAAAACTTTTCGAAATTGGAAAACCCTAAGCAATAATAATTTCCAAAATTTAAATTAGTGATGAGCCAAAATAGTCTTGTTCTTGTGATTTTGTCTTGTCTTGTCTTGGTCTACCACATTTTGCAAGACCAAGACCAAAACTTAGCTATTTTCGCAAAATCAAGACCAATAACTTCAATTGTTATTGGTTATCGAAAAGAAAACGAATATTGGTATTTGGATATTGATTTAGTTATCGATAATTATCAGTTCCTATTATTGTTATCGATTATGTATCGATATTTTGACTCAGGACTACTTATGGCTGCTAATCTTGCTAATTACTTTATGGTTTATAAAGCAGAAAAAAATAATTTTACAGAGATCCATTTTCATAGAACCCCAAAAACCACAATTTAACGAAACCTTACACTGAACATACTTTAAAAAAAATAAATTACAATGAAATTCCTCGCCCTATACAATATTATGTTCACCATTCCGCACCTACCCTTATTGTCAGCACCCATTTATTCCTTACTCATCCTGACCCAGTTTTTGGTGGCAGGATAGTTACACACTTTTTTCATTCCCTAAACAAGACTACCTATTCCGATAGGGCTCATCATCGTAACGATTAGCGCTGGTAGATGACTTCCCTATTATTAATATTATGCAAAATAAATTTCGTCATTACTGGTCGTTACAAAGCGCGAACAGGGTCTTTTGTTCCCGGTGAAAAGACCATCTCATCCGGAATTAATCCTGTTACATCCCACTCGACGCAGCATTCATTGTCTACGCCCCGAAATTAATAATAAGTCTACCGAGAGTGAAGCTTGCTTGCGACAAGTGCGAAAGTTGTTTTCTGTGAATGTTACCGCCTAACGTCCCGACGGCGCGGCAGCGTCGGTGTCGTCTCGACGCCAGCGTCGCAACAGCGGAGGCTTCAATTTTACATCGCACAATAGAAAATGTCGACGGGCGGATGGGAGCAGGCGAATAAAAATTTCCGTACGCAACGAAAGACAAAGGGAAACCAAAAAACAATAAGGCACCGGATGCTAGAGGAAGTATGTCCTTGACCTGGTCAGGCTCTTCTTCAGAACCGGAAGTAACCCAAATATTTCCTCGCGAAAATGACAGTCGTCTTTTCAATCGTTTTAATCCAAAACAGATCAGAACTCCTTCTGTACCTCTTGTTATTGCCACAACGCGTCTAGTACTCAAAAAAAAATGTATTATATTCAAAGGACGACTTCTTTTGTGTGTTAGACGCATTATGGGAATTACAAAAGGTCCAGAACGCGTTCTCATCTAAATTAAATCGCCCAAATATGACTTTTCGAAAATTGACTAGATGCTATTGGCTAGAAGGCGTTTTGGCTGTATTTTTTCTATCACTGATTCCCGATGTATATTGAACAATTTAAATGTGAATTTCCCTTATTTCACAGAATATAATCTACGAAATTAAATTAATTTCAGCTTCTTCTCAAACAAATTAATTTTACGAAAATGAATTCAACTGAACGAACTTGATTATGTTCAAAACAAACATAATTTACACACGAACCCGAATAAATAACAAAAGCAATTAATTTTCACGTACATACACACAAATTTATATTCAGTTTCAATCTATTGCGACAGTCGAGGGTGAATAATCGTTCCAGAAACTGCATATAAACCTTTGAAAAGTAAACAGGGTGGTGAACATATTTATTTAAATGATTTAATGATGTTAATATTAGGAGAAAAAGGGAACCAAGAACTGATGAAAATCGTCCTTTTAATATCCTTCATGCATTAGTTATCCAGTTACAAAACTTTTATTGTATCTGCAGTAATTTATTTTACTACCCTGCAATTTTTTCGGGTTGAAAAAAATTTCATCCACCTGCAGAAGAAATATAAATTTAATATAAATATTATTTTTTTGTATTTGATATGAAGTTACGAAAAATAAAATTCTCATAGATTCCTCAGTTTCTAAAAAGTTTTTATATGTAAGTTTGACAATTAATCAATTATTTATTATGTTTTGCAAAAAATATCTCCAAATAGGTATTTTTAATCAAGATATGCTAATCTTAATTGCTTAATTCTTCTCAACAGCCAAAACATTTAAAATTTTAAACTATTTACGAACACTAATCTAATCTAAATGTCACCCCTTTGTCCCTTTTCGCCACTGTTTCTACCTCTAATATATTTTTAATTAGCTCTTTATGTCTGAGAAGATACTGTTTGCGTTGAAAGGGTGCCTTTTTAAAGAATTTCAAAGTTTTATAGCAAAACTTTGAAATTCTCTTGTTTAGGGAATGAAAAAAGTGTGTAACTATCCTGCCACCAAAAACTGGGTCAGGATGAGTAAGGAATAAATGGGTGCTGACAATAAGGGTAGGTGCGGAACGGTGTAACATAATATTATGTAGGGCGAAGAATTTCATTGTAATTTATTTTTTTTAAAAGTATGTTCAGTGTAAGGTTTCGTTAAATTGTGGTTTTTGGGGTTCTATGAAAATGGATCTCTGTAAAATTATTTTTTTCTGCTTTATAAACCATAAAGTAATTAGCAAGATTAGCAGTCATAAGTAATCCTGAGTCAAAATATCGATATATAATCGAATCAAAACTTTTTTCTACTAACCCCCTATATTACTAACCTAACCTACCCTAACCCTGTATTAGTCATGGGCGACAAGGGCGGATTTAATTATATTATTTTAACCCCTTGTTCCCCTCCTAGAAAAAAATCCTGGATCCGCCCTTGATGAGCGATAACTGATTATAGTTATTGGTTATCGATAAGAAACAAATATTGATCTATCGATAGCTACACAATTGGTTGCTATTAATAATAGGTTACTATCGATTGATTATATCGTTTGCTATCGATAAATCGGTATTCTTCCCTGTAAATCACAAATGCTAAATGCAAATTTTAATTATTTTTTTTATTTTTGTTATCGTAACAGGAGACAACGTGGACGCGATACTAATGCGAAAATCATGTGGAAAATGCATCGCCAGCCAGCTGTTCTTTCTTCTATCAGCAGGAATTATCGCAGCTGTACGATAGAACTTGTGAATTTAAAAGTGAAGTGAAAAAAGCATCATCAAACGAACACTTAATCGGAACTTAATCGAAGTGAACATCTCTTTCATTTTGTACATACTTACAGTAACATAATTGAAACCTGAAGAGGATTCTAAATAGAGAAATTGATGGACGCTATTAATTGTAATGTTGAGAAAATTTCTGCAATGTATTGCCCTATTGCTAGTAATTTCTTGGAATCCGGTTGAATCTTTCAATTAATTAATTAACTTTTTAAAACATCACTTACCTGTTTTTAGTGTGTATAGTTCTTATTTATAATAAATAATTCCGTGACTAGACTCTAAGTATGTACCTATAACGTAATAATAATGACGATGATGATGATGATAATGATGATGTTAATTAATTAATCAATTAATTATACATGATACGTAAGGTAGATGTTGTTGTAAATTGATTTTTTGCACATCGCCCCCATGAGTTTCACAAATTTCTTGAGAGCACACAGTCGAATTGTTACATTTGCCAATGTAATGAAATAGGTACGTGAAACCCGAAAAAAAATAATGGAAAATGTACACGTATGTATGTATTAACGGTGTATTTCCATCCCCGAATGTATCTAATAAAGGAAGTTGTGATGTTAAATTTTATTATGTTTAATTAATTTTTCATTGTTACACTGTACCATCATTGATCTGTTATAATGTTTGTTTCAAATAAAACTTCTCAAAATATCTTCTTCTTTCCTTCTTGTTTTTTTTTTTTATTAATTAAAATTTGTAATTAAATCTATTGTAATTTAATAATAATTCATGATATCAAAAAATTAAGAAACGCTTGTAATTTACACATGACTTACTACGTTCTTCACCACTTCGTGTCTTGTACTGAAGAAGCTATAAAGTAGTGAAACACGTATTAAAATAGAAATTATTACAAGTGTGTTTTAATTTTTGACAAATTAAATATGTATTAAACTATAATTTGTTATGTTAAATTAACTTATTATTTTTATTAGGTATTCTACAATAACTAATAAATTTATGCTTTTCTTATTATACCTGTTATGGAACGAATGAAATTTCCATACATCTTTATTTCACCCAACAGCTCTTTCACCCTCAGTTTAGGGCAGAGGTTTAAACCTATTTTAAAATTAATTTATGCTATTTATTTAATCAAACATTAAAATATTAAAATTATATTGTATTGACCAAGTCAAATAAACTAATACAACTTGTTAAATACAATGTAGGTTTTCCAAATTTTAGTTTCTAATTAGATAAACAGCTTGAATTAATTTCAGTAGGTTTTAGCCCCTGACGAAACCCTAAGTGAGGGTGAAACAACAGTTGGGTGAAATAAATATCTTGAAATTTCTTTCGTGACCTAATAGGTATAAATAAAAAGAAAAGTAAATTTATTATTTATTCCATATAATAAAATAAGGAACGGTTAATTAAGTAATTATCGTTAATATTTTTAACTATTTCACTGTTCCCATATTTTTTATGTAGTAATTATTTAATTAGCAAGGCACCAGAACTATCTTTTCAAAAGAAAATTTTCCGAAAATATATTTAGAATGCCATTCTTTATATAAATATATAGGAAAAGAACTTGTGAGTGGCTTATACTTTTGGGGATTGTAACCTACTAATTCGGCTGCCCCCTTCAAGATAGGGATATAATTAAATACTTTAAATTTTCTCGTCTCAAAAAAAAAAAATTGAAGGGCTTTTTTGTAACCAATTAACCCATAAATATTTTTTCACATAGTAACATTAATATTAAAAATTGTATCAACAAGAAAAGTTAAGAAATAAACTCCAAAAAATAAGTGTAAAAAACAGTAACGTAACATTGCTGTATTTTTTATTTTTTGATTTCTATAGTTAGAATAATTCTTATTGTTAATGCAACGTAAAAAACACTTTGATAAAGGTAATAAATTATTTAATTGACTACAAAGAGGGAAATAAGTAATTAATTGCACCCTTACTTTGAAAATGGAGACCGAATTAAGGGGGTTACAACCCAAAAAAACTTATTTTAAAAATAAAAGAAGTACATTCTCTTTCATCCCTCTACACTTTTATCAAAAACAATTGCTATCTACTTAAAATATTAACCCCTATACAATATGTTTTTAAATAATCATATTAAAAAGTGATTTAATCATATTTTATTAAAAAAAATAATGGTTTCTTAATTAATATAGTTGTGATTTAATAAGTTTGTGCAGTTTCCAGCTTTAAAACTTTCAAAACAACCCCAGTAAGTATTTATTAATTATTATTTATTTTATGAAATACAATTTAATATAATATAAATCAAAATAAACAGTAATTTGCTTTTTTTTGTTATTAAATTAACTTATTTTAATATAAATAAGCCTAAAAATGCAATTAAAAATGCTTAAAAAACAGCCCTAAGCCTTTAAATGTTTGATAAATTTTGGTGGATGCGCCGGACATACTAAATTTCACTGCTACAACTTAACGAAATTCGATTTTGGTATTAGGAGAACATGAGTTGCATGAGAAATATAAAATTTCACACACTTTTCGTCCAAAAACCGCTTTATTGTAGCGGCTATAGTACCGAAATTTCAATTTTATTAAAAATTGTTTTAAGTTGATTATATAACCTGCACATAAACCACAATGATCTAAAAGGAAAGTACAATTACTTACTTGTTTTATTTTTTAACTATTTTAACAATTATCTCCGATTTTTGTTAATGAAAATTATGACGTACGAATAATTAGTGTTACATAGCCACCTCAATATGTCAATGTTTGTTTATTTGTTTATATAAAAATACTTGATTTTACGGAGTTTGTGATAAAATGTGCATTTAAAACGTTTTATTTAACTAACTGTATAGTTCCTTAAAATACTCTGGACCAATTTTGGTTAATATAAGTGATTAAAAGTGCAAAAATTTTAATTCGTATGTACAGGTTATGTTGTTATAAAATTTACTTTCTTCCTTCTTAATGTACTTAATTTGCACAAAAATAATAAGAATTATCTGAGTTTATTTAATTTAAGGCATATATATTTACCTGTTTTTATAAGTAGTGTTCTTAAAATACGCTGAATATGTATGTAACTTACCTCGAGAAGGCTAACAACTTGGACATGTTACGGACCTTCTTATTGTAGAAATAAAACATTAGTTACTTAAAATACCTAATCCTATATCTTTTATTACAATTACTGGCCAATAACTTTGAATTATACCAGTGATATGTATATTTGTACTGTAAATAAATACATTTTATAAACTATTGCTGTTATGAATGAAATTTGGTAAGAATCATTATTATTTATACTTTTTATTACAAAAATATTCCTTTACAATCCTTTTTAAACTTTGACTTTTCAAAACAAAACCTATGAAAGTCTTTGTCAATAAAAGAATGCCTTCCGACCCTTTTTGTCTTTGTTAACGGTTTTGGAACAGGAACTGAAGGATTAAAAACCATTTCAGCCATATCATAGTCCCTATAAAGCTCTTCTGCACTACTGAAAATTTATTAAAACATTTTCTTTAATTACCAAGTGTTTAATCTTCCTGATTAAGTGTAATTTAATCGAATTTAATCACAGAACTGCTGGCGCAGTCAAAAGGACTTGTTTCATTGTCTTTCTTACAAAATGTTACCTTTTATATATTTTGTTCGATAAGTACATGGCAGCAGGCATTCTATTTTTTCTTCAAATTAACCAAAGCAAAAATAGCATCAACACCACTCAAAACTCTAGTATCAAACAGTTAAAAAAGTAGAGGCAATTCTAAATTTTGAATTTCATAAAGCGCCGATACGGTTTTCGTATTTTTTTCTGCTTTAAAATACACCAACTTCATTCTTATTCTTTCAATTAGAGCTAGAAAATGTAAAAACTTACAGCTTTGATATATTCATTGGAATACCCTTATCTCCAGTCACAGGAACACCATGGGCAACTGATGTAGAATAATTTCTTACTATAGGATGGTAATGTTGACTTAACAACACCGTTTCATAAAAGGCAGTCGTCGAAGCATTGCAATATTCAGGATCCTCTATTTCCGGTTGATAATTTCCATCTCCCACAGAAGTGTCCAAATCCAAAAGAACATCGATGTACTGGTTCTGTTGCAACAGTGTCCTTATCATTCCTAAGCAACCCAAGCTGCCATTGTGAAGCAGTTGTAAGGCGAAAGTACTCAGACGTTTCGTAAAACCTATAATTCTTTTGTTTGTCACTTTCTTTCTTCTTTTTACCAACGCTTGAGTGAGTGTCTCTAAAGCCAATTCCAAGTCTTTGTGACTTTTAGATGCATGGATGGTTAAAAGGTCTTTGTAGAGGCTGACATAGAGAAAGGATGGATCGATGTTCAGTGCTTCCCCTTGACCACTGATAATCGAAAACACAGTTTTCATACAGTGAAGGCGTTCGTGATAACTCAACCATTCCTCTCGCATTAAATTTTTAAGAGTATTCACCAAATCGACGTAGAAATCGATATTGATGCAATGTGCAAACCTAAAACAACGCTCTTAATTATAAATAAAAACGTTTATTAAATATTATCTTACTTTGATAATATTCCTAAAGCAATTCCCAACATCTTTGTATTTTTGGATGTCTTTAATATCCTAAAGCAAACCCCAAAAACGGCTTTAGTAATTTCAGTCAAATTTTGTTGTTTTGCTTTCTTATTTTCCTCTGCTTTAGTTTCCAACAGCTCTTTTTCCAACTCTACTAATTGTTTCTTTTTCTAAAAAATTAAATAAGTTTTATTTCAAACCATTAGACTTAATATTTTGCTTATTATACCTTTTTTTCTTTTTTTGACAATTGTAAAACTCTCTTTTTGTGTGAAAGCAGTTTTTTCTGCTTCAATTCGTGTTCTTTCTCTTGATCTAAATTTATTTCTTTAATTTTAAGTGATAGAAATATTTCCAACATTTCTGTATTGACATTATGGGTATGTTTTTTCAGTAATTGGTTCAATAATCTTACAATCTGCAAAAAAAACATATACAGCAATATATTAATTAAAGAACAAAGAAATTACAAAATTAAGCTCAAAGCTTTTTCTATTTTTGTTTTCATACCTTAAGGGTTATTTCTCCCTTTTTATCTTCTTTGAACACACTTTTAAATGCAGAACTAACAATCAATCTAATCGACTTATCCTTATTACAAAGAAATGGTACAACAGCTTGTGCTATATTTTCAGAAAAATTGAAATATGGATGGGACACAAGTAAATCACACATTGTTTGTAATGATTGTTCACCCAATTTTTCTTGTTCCTGAAACAACATATTTTCCAAATTACTTCTTCTTTTACATTGGGAAAATATTATGTACACTTACAAGAGTAAGTTTTTGAGTATTCCCCTTCTTTCTTATCAATTTACCCATAAATTTTTCCAATTTCTTCAAAAACCTTTTATAACATGCTAACAAAGTGTTTTCATATTTTTGCAATTTAAATATATCTTTTTTCACTACAAAAAAAATTTAACAGAAATTAAAGGCACACCAGAGTTATAATTTAATGTTTACATTTTACTCCTGTGTTTTCTGGAATTCTTATTTTGAATTCTGGTAAAATGTCTTTAAAAACTTCTTGCAATGCAACGATAACAATTTTCCTGACACTCAAAAATGCTTCATCTAAACTTTCATCTAAAATTTTTAAGACAACTCTCAAGTTATCAATTTTTTCTTCTGGATTTTCAAGAATTCCTGCACATAAACTCCCAATCTGAATTTTCTTTTTGTTCAAAGTTTCCGAATGGGAGGCAAGTAGATCAATAGTAGTCAATGGTTTTACAATATCTTCTTCCAAAATAAAACTTCCTTCATCATGTGGCTGTGTATCATCTTCTTCAGAGTCAGTATTTTCTTGAGATTCTACAACAACCAATTTTAAAATTTGGTTATTAATTATTTGGTCACTAATTTTTAAAACCTTCTATCTCTTCCACTCGCACTTGAGGAATAATTTTACCATCTGCTTTAATAGGCAACAAATTCTTTACATTTACATTATTCTCAACTTTTGTTTGGTTTTCATATTGGTCTTCTAATACATTGCTGTTATCATCATCATGTTTTCTTTTGGTACCCCTTTTAGATTGGGATCTGCATTTATTTAGTAGCTGAATTAATTTAATAAAACTTCTAACAACTATTACCTTACCCTTGAAACTTAATTCCACTTAAAATATTGTAAGACCTGTTAGCGATTGCACTTTTTAGAAATGAAATGTCATCTTCCTCTACCATATCAAGCATATCATCTTCACCTTCGCTTTCTTCCTCATCAGAATATACGGGTTTGGGAAGTTTAAATTCATTAATAGCATTTTTATTGACATGTTTTTGCTTTTTCTTTGCAGTTCCTTGCTTTAGTGCCTTATTTCGTTTTTGATTCTTGCGTTTTTCTCTTGAAATTTTAGTTTTCTAAAAGCAATTACAGCTACAATACTAACGTTGTACGGTTAATTTATAAGAAAACTTACCACGATCATTATTTAGTGTTATAAGAGATAATAAAGAATTAAAATACACACTTTTCGCTTACGTTATAACCTATAATAACCTCAAAAAATCTTTTTCTTCTTGTTCTCATCATAGAGTTGTCATCATAGATAAGATTCTCATCGTCACATTAGTTCATCGAATTAAATACTTGGCTGTATTTATTTATCTGATGAACATGGGAATTACTAAATTTAAAAGCAAAAGTAATACAAATATTAACAAAGATTCCTTAATTAGTTAGGAATAAGCAATTTTATCTAAAATCTTTTTCATATATAAATTAGGTACTCATAATTAAACCTATGGATATACAATTGGACCTAAAGATACCCAATATGGTCACCCTGCATTTTTAACGAAAAAGCAAATAAAGAACATTTTTAATGTTAATCCCCCTTTTTTAAAAAACAATACACCAAATGAATTTTGCATTTTATATGTCAGTAATTAAAGCATCTTTAGAAATATCAAATTCAGATAGATTTTGTACTAATGTTTTAGCACGTTTAGCGCACTGAATTTCGTAAGAACTTCTTGCTGGCAAAACTGTGGCCATTTTTAGGTAATAATTAGCTCTAAAATATTTCTTCATACAATAACATGTCTTCCCTAAAAAGTACAAATTTGGTATATAGAATCCGGGTCGAATACTTTCCGCTTTGAAAAGATATTCATATGCTTCATCATAGCTTGAAGGAGGAGGATTTTCAAACAGATATGAAGCGAGGAACCTTTCGAAGCGATTTAAACTACTAAGATGGTAACATAAATGTCCCAACATGTGTAAAATAGAAATGTTATACGGATCCAATTCAACAGCTTTTTTCATGTGTTCCTTAATGACACCTAAATGTTTTGCCTTTGATGTGGTTCCTTCTAGATTTGTTTTTAAATTAACAATCAAAGCCATCCATTTGTGAACATTCGGATTATTCGCTCCTCTAGATAAAGTTGATGTGATTATTTCGTAAGCTTCGTCAATCATTTCCCTATTGACATTGTATGAGTTGGTCTCATCTTGTGCCATTTTGTATAAGGAACGACTTACTCGCCATAGAACATCCACGTTTTCCCGAAATTTTATTCTGTTCAGCAACTGATACACTTCCAGGTAATTTCCAATCTCAAAAAGCTTATCAGCTTCTTTAATCGCATCTTCGACAGTACGAAGGGACCAGTAAAGTTTCTTTTTATCATTTTCTTCATTGTAAAAAGGGTTAAATGGATTTTTCCACAACCAGATGGGCAGGGTTAATTTAAACCATGCAGTATTAACATAGTCTTTTTTCACTGACTTTATTTGAATTATCTTCAAAAATTTACGAAACATTGCTCTTAAAATATGGGTTCAAAATGAAATGAAAAAAAAATGTTACGGAATAATATTGATATGTTTTTAGTTAATTAAAAAAATGAAACTATCAAGAGAATGTCAAAAGGTAGGTATACAGATAGAATTTTCGGAGTTTTCCAAGCATCATCTAAATTTAATACAGGTAAGACATACTAGGATAAGCAATAAAAACGTTAAATTTCTATGCCAAAATACTCAAAAAATGTTTTATAAACAATTATGTAACTATAAATTGTTACTAAATTTCAATTTTTTTAAAGACTAAGTCACAATGACATAAGAAAGTAAATTGACACATTGAGGTTTAAATTTAAATCATAAAGTTAAATTACAATCAAGTGTCAGCGATTTGGCTCTTCTGAATCAAAAGGTAATTAGATGTATTAAAATTACTTTTTTCCTTCTTAAATATGAAAATTTTGCTTCGTTAAAAACTGTATAAACTATATTTGAGATGTTTATTTATAATTTTTTTGCTTATACCTATTGGTTGGGTGAATAAAAGAGACACAAAACTTACAGCAGTTTATTTTATAATAATAGTAACGAAAAACAACAAGCAACAATTTTTAATTATGGTAAAACGAACATAACTATACTAATCAAAATCTTATATTTTAATATTTTGTATACGTTTGAATCAAGCACCATTTCTACCAATTTTCGAAATATACGTCCAATACATGTTCTGTCCGAAAAATCTCTTTTTTCGTAAACAAGTACGGGTTCTGGACCTTTTTGCGTCTAGCACACAAAAAAAGACGATGTTTGGCTCAAATAAAAAGAACGCTCATTAAACGAAAAACATCCACAATGTGAAATTCGTGTTATGATTCTTATAAAAAGCCTTGTACTGGTGTTTTGGTCACATTTTAGAACATTGGTCGAAATTGGTGTTTAATACTAACATATATTTTATATATATTACAATATAGACTATACAACAATCGGTAACAAAAAACCACCTTGACATTTAACTATAAAATATTTTAACAAAAATTATATTACGACATATTGTAATAAAGAGATACAGCATACAAACTAATTATTTATAGTAAATAATTTTAAACATAGTAAAGTAGATTTTTTTGCATATTGTATTTTTTTTATGAAAAAATATCTTTTAAATATTTTAAATAATAATAAAGACTAACTTAATTATTTTTTCAACATTGTTGAAATAATTTATAGATGTACATATTTGTTTAATTAATTCTGCAAAATAATCTCATGAGTTAAAAAGTTTCAATTTAACAAAAAATGATTTTGTCGAAACATTTTGATGGGCTACAGAAAAAAAATAGAAAAAGGTAGGGCTACAAAATTATCACAATAGTATGTATCATTAATATTATTATTTATACCATCACAAAATAAATAGAATAATATAGAGGAATGAAATAAAGAAATTTCAAAAAAATAAGGTCAATATATATAAAATTAAAGAAAATATAGTATAGCACAAACAAAGAAGGAAAACGAAATAAAGTAGCTATAGAAGTCATAAAAATCGTAGTCAATAAATCACTAATCATAAATTCAGCAGTGGTTCAATAATTCCGGCCAAGTGATGATTTTGACCTTTATTATTTTGATTTTTTTTAAGTATTTTATTCGAAGTCACATGTAAAAGAAATCGGAAGAAATGGACTAGATACCGATTAATCGACTGTAAGCTTCTTAAAGCTTCCTTCCAAACCCACCCCTAATTCTTCATTCATCTCCGACACCAGCTTACATTCTCTTTCGTCAATTTCTATATACATATCGTCTAAAGACAACACTTGTTCTCGTCTTTCTTTTAACAAAATTTTCAACTTTTCCGTGAGCTCGCTGAAAGGCGTTACACCACCGTATTCTTTAGGAAGTATCTTTGGATTGATTTTATCTTGTAAAGCTTCTAATGACGGATGTATCTGAACGTAAAATAAATATTAATGTAAAAAATGTTCCGTAAATATTTTACAATATACACACAACAACCAAAGATTAGAATGGGATTCGTACTTCTGTTACAACATTTTCGGAACACTCAGTATACTTATGTATATAAAAATAATGATACTTACAAAGGTTCGGTTTCTTAGTTTATCATTTAGAAAAGTTAATCCAAATTCAATAAGCTTTGCAGCAGCTGGTGACATGTTTATAAAATGATTAGCTTTATGTCTCATAGGGGATGAATTCTGTAACAAAGTACATAAAATCCTTTAGATGTGATACAGACGAACCAAAAGTTATTATTAGTTTTTGACTTATTACTGACCTGTACGCAATGAAAGATATTTCTAACATCTTTCAAAGACCATAAAGAAATATGTCCCATTTGGAATCCAGCTACATCATTTATATAAACATATCCATAAATTTGATTAAGTTCGTCATCCATTAGGGCCTCAGTTACTAAACTATGCACCCTGATCATATGTGCAGCTGTATACTTATAAGGATCAAATTTGTCAGCTGAACTGAAAATGACCAGCTTCCCATCGATTCTATCGACCAAAGGAACAATGTACCCATTATCTAATATTTCCTTTAGATCTTTATCTTCGTAGTCTAAATTTTTAAACCAATCTGGATAGAGTTGTCTTATTATCAAATATCTTTCTAACATTTCGCAAGCAAGTGGAACGCTGAACTTTTTCGTTCGAAGAAATCGGAGAAGAAATTTGTTATCTGAAAATGTTTTTCATGTTTATGTTCATGTTTAAACATTAAAAGTGTCCGTTAATTATCATTGATTAAAACACTATGGCTACCCTGAGGTTTTTAGTCTTGATTAAAATTATCTGAAATGTATGAAACATTTCTTTTTTTGCTCCCTCAAAATTTTTGGATCTCAACAATTTTGTTTCAAGCTTTACGGATCATTCTCAAAAGAAGATCAAATCATAGGCTAAATAATTGGCATTAATTGTAATTTTTATTTATCCTGAGAAGATTATTATCATAAAGTATTTTTTTTTTCAAAAACCTAAATACAAACACAAATGAAACGCAATATTTGTATAGCGTAACTTTGTTTTAATTTCTGAATTATGCATTGTTCAGAATAAAATTACGTATTTAGTAGATCATAATCTAGAATAATAAATGGTTTGAAAACATTAGAAATCATGTAAAACACAAATCTATTTTCATTTTCGAATTGAGGATATTAAAAAATCAGAAAAAAATTGTTCAAAATAATTTTCAACCCAGATAATAATTAATCAATAATTAATAATACATAATACTACTGCTAATACATTCTAAAACAGAAGGGCTAATTAGATATTTAATTACGTTAGCTTAAATTAAGATGAAGTGGAAATTTGTTAATCTGTAATACTAATCATTAAAAAGCAAACAGATGTTTGCAGAAAATTAATTTAAACTATTATTTTCGATTCTTAGTTTTGATTAAGTACATAGATTTCACAATTATTTAAAGAACTTTCTTAATAAAATAAAGATTTAAATAAATAAGCTAACCTGTTCGACATCTCTTAATATTTGGATGTTTTTTAATCCATTCTTTCATCTGATCGAGTGATTGTTGTTTAATATTTTCATCTTCTCGCAGTTCCTCCAGAGCTGCTTTGCGGACTTCTTCGGGCAAAGGGATTCCATTTTCTTCCGCAACGCAGTCCTGGCCTCCTAAGCCCATTTCTAAATACAAGAAAGACACAACCAATAATACTACTACATTCACACAAAATAGGAAACACTTAAAAGTATTTTTCAGCGTAATTATTTCTAAATGTGACCTGTAATAAAAATCCCATAATTGTTTATGGTTACATTGGTACAGCTTTTTGAATTTAATTGGGCAATTATGTAAAATTACTGTTTTATGTCCAAAATATGTAACATATTAATCACAATGAAATTGTTTAGAAAATTTTATTCATTTATTTCCATGAAAACCTGCTAAGTATCTTTTATTTGATTTTTCTCTAATATTGTATACGGTTTGCTGTTTTTAGTTTCTGTTTGTATGTTTCTTAAATACTAATTTCTGATTAACCCAAAGTGAAGTAATTTTTTTTTTAATTAAATGCCGCTCTCTCCTGAGTGTTTGAAGAATAAAGCATTTAAACATGTTTTAAGTTTCTCCAAATTAATGTTGGCAAATAATTTTCGAAACCACTTTCTACATATCATACCAAACAACAGTTGTTTATTAAATCATCATTCCTCGAGAGCAAATAAAACATTATATTTATTTCTTTGAGTGATCTTGCTTGCCTTTTGACATTTTCTTGTACCATATATTTTTTTATAAAATTCAATGTAAATTACTATTTAACTAATAGTATCAAATAACCTTGCTGCTCTTGAATATGCAGATTTAATATTAAAATTACTATAATTAAGTCTACAACTTCCTAGACGTGAAAAAAAAAAAAACGCGTGACTGGCACCACATAGAAAACATAGAATGTGCATGACCAGAATTTCTCTGATCGTGAAACACTTTCATTGTACAAAGATAATTACTGTAGTCCCAAAAAGCTTGACCGGAAACGTCCAAAACGGAAAATATCATGCACCCAAGAAACTTTTGGCAGCCAGTCAGTCGTCAATCGTCCAGTTTGGACCTTTCACTTTCTTCACGTGCCTCGCTCAACTTTCTCCATGTTATTACTTTGATAGTAGAACCTTAGCAATGACCCAGATAACGTTTACCGGATGACAAACTGAACATTTTACTTTTGTTGTTTATTTTATGGTTCCTTAAGAAACAACAATTGTTGAGTTATAATAAATAACTTTGTCGTTTTTCATTATGTTACAAATAATAATTAATTAACAGCTTCGAATATCAATTTTAAAAAAACACAAACTTTTAAATTAAATGATCATAAAAGAATATTTTTTGTTATTATCCTGGAAAAAACGACCGAATGATATTAATTGAGTGCTCATAAAATGTTGGATCAAATTTACAACCGTCTTCGTTTATTAATTTAATTTAATTTATAATGGTAAAAATCGTTGTCATTAAATTTCTTTTATTCAACTTACCTGCAGACATTAGAACTAGAAGTGAACAAAACAGTGATTAATTTCGTGAAATGAAACGGACACAGGCTTGCATTCACTTGATCACAAAGCGTAATTAATATTGTTTGGACACTATTGATCATTAATATGATAAGTCTGCAGATTAATCACGCAACTCATCGTTTTAGAAATGTAATAATTATGCTAATCTAAAATCAACGACTTAAATACTGAATGCTAACATTGGAAATGGCAAACTACGTCAGAATGGAACACTTTTAATTTATAATCTATTATTTGATAGATTTTCCTATAAAATATGATTTTTTCAAAATTTTAAGCTAAGTAGTTTCGATGACTGGTCAATTTTCTTAAATAACTTTAGAACTATTTATTTTAAAATTGTAAAAAAATATATATTTGAGATCCCCATAACAAACCCTTTCATTTGATATGTGACACGACATAGTTTGCAAAACCTTTTTTTTTTTCAAAAATTACACCCTTTATACGCACAAACGAAACCCTTAAAATACTCTCGAGTATAAACGTTTATTATGCAGAATATATAAATAATACGTAATATATAATACGTATCTACAAAGGCAGATAACAACTCTAGATTGTAGTTGCTAGTTCATGTAGAGATTTGTTGTAAGTATGTTATATTATATACGCACAGATTATACTATGTATTTGTTAATTCCCATTTGACCTAGTTGCGCTACTCACAATTTCATTGTTATAGGTACTGTAATATAGGTACACATAAGCTTCTTCAGGCCGATTTTAAAATTAATGTACCCCAATAAATATAAAATTATTTTAAATTTATTGACTAGTTAGAAAGCGAATTAAAATTAAAAAAAAAAAAATACAGCTTCTATTGTTTCAAAAAAAGTACTAACAATAAAATAGGTCATAAACGTGTATGTCTTTAATTTCTCCTACTGTGATTATTATAATTCTTTTTGAAGAATAAAATTAAATCCAACTCTCTTTTTTCTTAACTTTAAGAATTTCTTTAAAATAAGTCAAAAATAAATTAAAAACAAGTAGATTCAAGAAGATTTTGTAAGATTTCAAGGAAATTTTTGAAAAGTAGTTCAAAAAATTGATGGCAACCTAAAAAAGTTCGCAAAGTAACCCATGTATGAAAATAAGGGTGACATAATGTAATGGGGTGTCCACTGTGCAAATAAATAATACCCACTCACCCTAAGTATCCTTCAAGACCGTTAACAAACCACACAGCACAGCTGCAATTGCTGAACTAAACCAAATGTGCTCTTCATTTTAAAAAGTTACTTTCTCCCAACCTACTTTCAGTCGGAAGAAAGAGGCGATTAAACTTGTACCGGTGAAATATATTGCATACAAGTATACCTAGGTAGCTTGTAGGTACCTATAATAAGTTGATATGGTACGTGGTGGGTACCAACAAGTTGCGTATACCTTTAGTGGTATGGATACGTGGAATAGAATTCGTATTCTGAATTTGGCGCCGCTAATGCTTGCACCACAGCTTTTAGAAAGTTATTTCGGTTTCTTCAAAAAGCACCTTTTATTCGACGTGTCATCAAATCACTTGGATTGTTGCAACTTTTTTTTGTTTTGCTTTCGTAAAGTTTTTTTTCGAAAATAACTGTCTGCTCTACTAATTTTGAAAACAACAATTTTTCGTATTTGTCTATTTTCTTCTCCTAATTTCTCAAAACCAATTATAATGTAATAAGAAGATGTTTAATAGATATATAACAAATACCAAAACATTAAAAATATAGACGATATGTTGAAGTAAAATATGTCGTTTCTTCAAACACTCAGTACAAAGTTATAAAAGAAATTCTTAATCCCAATAAATTCAACAGGGGGTTTATTATTACAAAATACTTATTTATTAGAAGACTGTAACTCTTAACACATGTTTCTACCTCTCGATAATTGACGAAGAAGACTCTTTTGATCACCTTAGGGTACCGCAAGGGTGCTGGGGTAGATTTTGCGGAATCGCATTATGGCGGATTCTACATCTTGTTTACTAGTTATTGCGAGTACAAAATCTATCTTTTCTACTAATCTTTTTTTTTTAATATTTGTCATCTATCGTATATTTACTTGTAGTAAAAAAGTAACAACACTATTAGGGGTGCCATAACTTTCATTTAATAAATTTAGTAAATATAAATATATTTAAAAATAATTGTCAAATAACTTTTACTTTTTGAAAAACATGTTTACAAATTTTCTACCATCAAATGTTATTAAGTATAATCACATTTTTATCTGGTAAAAGAATTTTTAAATGTACCTTAACTTATATTTTTTTTGTATTTCCACTCCAATTAATTTACGTACGTGTTATATACATTATGCAGTTAATTCTTTTGATCTTTATAGCGTTTCTTTTAATTATAAAAGTCGTAACTTTGTTAACGTACCGTTATTACAATTTATTGTTTATTATCAAAGATTATTTTAGCAACAACAATTAGGCCATGTTTGCGCTCGATGCGCATTAATTTATTCTTTAATAAAAATAAATAGAGCATCATCAGTTCATGCTTATATGCACTCAAATTATTTTCCGTGTAAAAATTGTACAACTTCACCAACACCCGGAACTATCACAATTAATTAAATTATTCCATATAAAAAATATACAGAAAAAAAAACCATTTGCGTTAAGGACAGCCTTTCCTTTTATCTAATAAATATTTTATACCCCAAAAAAAAAACATTTAATAAATAACAGTGCCAGGTCAGTAAAAAGCTCGACAATAAGTAATAAATTTTTGAATAGCTTCGTGTTGAATGGGGACACAGGGACTCCCTCAGTGTCCTTTGTGGTAAATTAATTGACTAATTAACTTCTTTATTTAAGGGGGAGTTTTTGCATTATTAAACAAGGATTTTCTGAAAATATAAAAACTGTCACTATCAGAAACAAAGAGAAAATAATTTAATTTAAAATAGAAGAACTGTTAACTGTGGAAAAACAAACATATATTAAAAAGAAACTAGCCAATTCGTATGTGGGCAATATCATTGCTAATAATACCACCTTAGAAATAATTTTTTTTATTTCTTTTACCAGTCTCCGATTATCTATTTTAAATATCACTTTCTAATGAAAGGCGTTAATTAGATTTTTTATTCCTAGGCCCCTAGGTACACTACTGGAGAAGTGGGTCCGCAAAAAGGTTTCTCAAATTTTATTTCAGTCGTTTTTAAGTAATTGCAAACCATCAAAGTTAATTCTCACAAAGCGCGATAAATATGTAGTTGCAACGTATATATCTATTTATAAAAAATAAAAAACAATTGTAGTGGAATTATTTATTTTGTGTAAGCAAATATACAATTTACTGTGAATTGTTATTAATTAATACATGCTACTTAATACCAAGTTCCAAGAATTTCCACACACTTTCCTAAAGCTGAATCTATATATAATAAACAACGTTCTGCAAACACTTGATATACAAATACAACTCTTTAATCATTTCGTTCCCAATCGGTGCAATAATTTGCATATTAATACAAATAGGATAAAGTTTATTACTGGTCTTTAAATGCACTTCCATTTTTGTTTTTTCATTAAACAAGAATTAAAAATAACTTTTCAACATTCACTCGAGCTTTACTGCAGGGTGGGTATTTTTTTAATTTCAGATCAGTCTGAAATAAATAGTTAAGAAAGAACAATTACAAAAAAAAGAATGTGATGAAATTTAAAAATTTGAGAAAAAGCAGTCTGTACGTAGTCAAATGATGAAAACTGTTCAATGCGTGAAGGTTCCTAAACCGTTTTCAACACTGAACGCACTGTGAATTTTAAAAAATGAATTGTACTTTTTTTAATGTCAGTGACGGGGATATCAATAACCGTAACCGCCCCCGTAACTACCCCACTGGTTGTAACCACCATAACCACCTTGAGGGTACTGCCAATTCTGATATTGATACTGGTCACCCTGGCCGTATTGCGAATAGTTGTACTGTCCTTGCGATCCGGAGTACTGATTGTACGATCCTGATCCTGACGTTCCGTAACTACTATAATTCCCATATGAGTTCGATTGGGAAGACGTTTGGGACGGATTCTTATCTTTCTTACTAACTGTACTTTCCCTGAAACAACAAAAACAACACCATAAGATTTCGTATTTATTACAAAAAAAATTAATTATAGCAGTAACGAGTTGAAAACATTGATTAACCACAATTATACTTTGACTGTATAATGTACAAATTAAATAGGACGAAACTTACACTTTTGTAGTCTCCTTCTTTTTGTTTTCCTTATTCTGTTTGACGAATTTCTGATATTCTTCATACGCTTTCTGCACCGCCTGAATATCTGAACCAAAATCCTCCAAGAATTCTAGTTTTCTTTGAGCAAACATAACCTTCTGTTCGACGTCTCCGCCCTCCTTAGCCAAGAAAGAGTCCAACAGGGCAAGCACTTCGGCCTCGTCGATACCATCCTTCTGTAAGTGAATGTCAACCAGTTGGAGATACAATCGTGGATTGTTCGGATCTTTTGCAACGGCCGCGTTCAATATTTCCACGGCCTTTTCGGCGTTCTTCAGAATCTTCAGGCAGAAACGAGCGTATTTGATGGCTAAATTAGTCGAAATCGTTTTGTTCTTTGAATTGCTTATGTAATGTTCGTACAGTTGAGCACATTTGTCGTAATCGCCGCGACGACGTTCCAAATTTATACGTCTGTAAGCAACCTGCAAACAGAAAAAAAAAAAACATTTTTTGTTATCAACAAACATCTCAGCGTCGATAAAAATCTTACTTGCAGCAAATTGGGTACGGATTTTTCCAGATTGACTAATATCTCAGCTGCGCGCGCAAAGTTCTGTAGCGACTCTTCGAAAATAGCCCATTGGAGATGTAAGTTGGGCTTCTTTAAATGATGTATAGTACATGCGCGTTCGTAAACGTCCTTTATTTTAAGCTGTAACGTAGGATCCTTAAGACCCTCCAAATAGTGCACATACTTAAGCCAAAACTCCTCGTACAAAGCACAGGCAATTAAACACCTTTCAAATAGAATAATTATTCTTGGTTGATCGCCCTGCTGTATCTCAAAATCGAGATAATCTTGCCAGTTCTTCAACTGACATCTTTCAAGAGGCTTCACGTGAAAATAGGGACGTTTTATCTAAGTGAAGAATTCAATTATATCAGTTACATTTTAAGACAACTATAAATCTGTAAGTGTTTATTATTCTTTCAGATGGCCCTTGCGGTGTCTTCATTTACTCAGAATCACGCTATCAAAACGAGACGGCATGACCAAATGCAAAATAGCATCATTAAGTACGACTTTAAATTATTTTAAAAGCAAATTTGCGGTCAATAACGTAATATTTTAAGAAATTACTTACCCCTTCTTCATAGTTCCAACGGGCTGTGACGGCATTAACTGTATTCTTGTGTATTTTACGTCTAATTGATACTATTCTTTCCCTGATTGCCTTATTCTCTTCCTCTGAACTCTAAAATAATAACAGAAAAACACACCAAAGTTTTTTAAAACGACTGATCAACTTTTCCATGCTTACAATATCGCTGGAAGAATCGTCACCAGGTGGAGCGTCAGCATCCGTCTCGGTCTTTGTCTCGTGTTTAAGCATATGTTTGACCTCTTTGCGAAGAGCCAAAAACTCATCCACCTCTAGCACTTTATTCGGGGAATGTGTTGCAATGTGCTCTTGAAAACTGAAACAGAAAAGTAATCATTAACCTAATACAATATGTTTACACTAAAAGTAGCCCCATAAGGGAAGAGGTCTCAATCAATAGATGACATCATCCGAGTTACGTTTCAATGTAAAGTCTCTAAAGCTTAGGGAAATAGCCTCAAAGTCGCAAAATCGTAATTAACCGAATGTAACAAGGTGCAAAGTATTATAAACATGCAAGAATTTCTTTCTTATCTCAAAAATTTCAACTTATTTAAGATCAATTGCAATACAACTATCATTACCCTCAACAACTTTTAATATTTTGGAGATAGAAAAATAATTCTTCCATATTCGTAAATTACGCGATCTCCCCTACCGACTTTAACACTCCCTAGATGCTGCCTCACCAGATGTTAAGAGAAAAACATCCCATTGAAACCTTTCTCGGATAACGGAGCCACCTTTTTTTTTATATAGCCCCCATTTATCTACTAGTAATAAAACGAAAACTAACTTGTCAAAATGTGTCGTATATCCTTGGGTGGGCGTACTGAGCAGACGATCGTAGATGGCTGTGACGTTTTGAAGCCTTTTACCTTCCGTCTCCCATTTGATGTAGCTGTCCCACAGACGATCGGAGCGGAACTCGAGTCCGCACGCGGACAGCGCCCTTTCGTACTGCGAGCGAACGAATTCCTCGTCGTCGGCGCGCGCGGACCGGACGTAAGTCAAGTAATGGATCCACAGGTCAACCGACAATGGAATGGCTTTCAAACCCCGCTCCAGCACCTTTGCACCACAAAAACAGAACACATCAAATTTGTTGTTACAGATAAGTACAATAGTAGGTCGACGTGATAAGCTTTAAGCCCTTAAACGCCGTTTACGGTTTTTTTAAATAAGTTAATTTTCAGGTGAGATAACGGACGATACCACAAGAATTTAAGAATTAAACTGTTCATTTTGATAGTTGATATTGTACGCAGGTCACTGTAAAAATAATGCAATGCAACCTTATTGTCTACAATACTTCAAAATAAATTCTAAAATCACTACTTAATAATAAAATATTACACATTAAACTAAATTTTCTCTACTTATCCGTTACGAGAAGGATAAAAAAACGTTACTGGTTCTGCAATTGTTGGTAGTTAAAGGATAACTTCTTCAGATGCTAAAATGATGAATCCCCGCAAGTTATTTTTCTCTTCTTGTTTGGTCTTCAATTCGATATTCGTTTTTTAGAAGCACATTATACTGTTAGTTAAAGACGTTCCAATATGAAAGAATTCTTAAAATCGTCTTCAAAATTTCTGATAATGTTCTTAAATTCAGAAAAAAATTAGGCCACTTTGTAATACTTCCATTCAATATAAGAAATTTCCATTTAATTTGTGTATGTTTTACTGTCCAACAATTTCAATTTTAAAATGAGTGCCTTGTTGACGTAAAAATGATTTCAATCAATAGTTGCATCTCGATCAGTTCGAAGCTGTTACAGTATGCGACGTTGTCAATTCGAGTCTATGCGCTTGCGAGGTGAAGCAGAAGTGTCCAATGCCAGTCAACGAATTCTTGCCGAGTATAAATTAGTGTAATTTACGTGGAGAAAAATCACCTGATATATAGGAAAAAGTAGGAACTTTAAAAGAACCTTTCCTTGTTCAGTCTTCTTCAATTCAATTTTGTTTCTTCAGTCTTCAGTGCTGCATTGTTACTAAATTAGTAACATCGTTCTTCTTAGATTGATTTCATCCTAATTATCCGTAGAATTAATCACATGACATTTTGTGAAAAACTTATCGACCAATTTTATTTAGAACTACTACCTACTTATAATATAAATAATAATAAAATAAATGTATGTATGTATGTATAACCTAATAGATTTGCAATACTTTTTTCAACGACCTGTGTATTTTACCTTTTAAATGTGATACCGCTTTAAAAAGAATGAATAATGTTTTTATTTTCAGTCAATGTAGTAAAGTCCATTACTGTATTGTTTAACGAAAAGAAAAAAAAAACTGCTAGTTAATTAATTTAAACCATAAACAACGCACGTCAACCAGAAAACTGAAAGGGAAAAATAGATTGTTATAAGATAATCATTAAAATTATATGAAACTGGAAAGGAATATAATTATGTGTACTTATATTACAAATCGTTTGTAACATTTATCGAAAATGCATTATAATTATTATTTTAATATGTATGTACTATTATTGAAACCCTTACATGAAAGGTGTAAAAGTTTCCAGCGCAGGGCACTTTAGCTCCGACCCAAATGGCAGTTTGTTCGAGAATTCGCCGAAACCTTTATAACCATTTTTCTTTTTCGCTTTCGATAATACGTATTACAATTTAAATCATTCTTATTATTCACAACACAACAACAACAACAACATAATTCATCATCAACAAGAATATCATGAAATAAATATTTGAACATAACATGTAATACAAAAAACTTATAGTAGTAGTAGTAGCAGTAGTAGTAGCAGCAGTAGGAATAGTAAAAAAAGTAGCAATAAGTAATAGATATGAAAATAATAAATTCTATATTATATATTGCATAATAATTATTATTATATGGTTGAATAACATCGTCAACCGATGGTAAAAACGTCTTATATTGCGAATAACCAGACAGCTGGCCGCGGAACTGTGGGATTGCAAAATTATTATGTGAGTGTATGAAATTTATACAAAAACGGACGAAAAATTGTACGCAACGGTACTTACCTCTTCGCATTTCTTTTTATTGCCCTTCCTCTTCTCATAATCAGCATATTTACGCCAATAACCATAGCAATACGGATAATGGGATAAGAACGCGTCGTATGCCTCACGAGCGGCTTCCATATCGTTCTGGAATAAAAAGCAAACAGAAATTAAAAATAATAATTAAAAATTGTTATACTAAATGTAAATATTAAAGAGAAGCAACTGCTCTGCTATTATCTTAACGATATTTTTTTGTATGTAGTTTGATTCCACGGCCTAGTTGTCGAAATAAAGCAATACAAAATCTATAGTGTTATATTTTGAAGATTATTTGAGAAAATATAAAGTGTTGTATACTTGAAAATGTAATTTTGGGCACTCTTAAAACGCATTAAAATACTCTTAAAACGCATTAAAATATACAGGGTGTTGCATTTAAAAAATGACTTTTTATGTTGTTTATAGCTACACTATTCGCTTTACAACAATTCACCTACCACCGTTGAATTCTACGTAAAAAAGTGCGCTGGGAATGTGTTTACAGAAATAAAAAATTTTCGCCAGGAAAAAAGTTATAAAGGTTTTTCGAAAACTTACATTTTCCAAAAACACCTTGTATTTCTGAAACGGTGACAGATAACGAGACGAGACGCGGTTTGCACCAATTAACTTGTCATAAAAATTAAAATTCAGACACCCACAATGGTTTTTGTCTATCTACTCCTTAAAGTATACTTTGCCATTAAAAGTGTACAGAGTGGGCCAATTTGGACACGGTTAAAAGGGAATGTATACTGTCTGAAGCTGAATTTTTATGAGAAGTCATGTGGTGAAAACTTTCAGCCTAATTGGAGTTGCATGTAAGAGGATGTTTCCGACAATCGGAAAATCGTGTGGCAACAATAAATACAATCCAAATACAAATTTACCTCCTGGTCGACATATTGGAGCAAGTATGTCCACCCTGTAAAATCAGTGGGATCGTCATTAACAGCTTTCCAATATTTATCCAGTTCTGGTAACTTTTTTGGCTTTGCAGCTTTTTCTTCCTTTTCTTTTTCATGACTGGTATCCAGGGCAGGTTTTTTACTTGGAGCCTCATTCTCTGAAGTTGGCGAGCCGGGATCGTAATCGCCTTCTTCCAGTTTACGTTTTGAACTTTCTTTCTTCACTGTGGGTAATTCATCTTCTGATACCACCTGTTAAAAAAATAAAATTAATTATTTGACTAAATAAATGTTGAATTTTCTTAATTCCTACTTCAGTATCTGCTGGAAGCTCAGCTCGTTTTGGCCCAGGCAACTCTTCGTCAGAAACTTCTTCAGTTTCTGGAACTTTGACTACTTGTACACCAGGTAGCTCATCTTCTGAAATTACTTCAGTATCTGGATCATCTGCCTAAAAATCAGTCAAATAAAAAAAAAACAAAAGACAAAATTATATTTGCTACTTACATCTTTCTGTTCTTCTTTAATTATGCCATCCAATTCGTCATCATCTTTCTCTTGAACTTGTTCAACAATGTAATCATTGAGCTCATCAACTTCCATAGTCTCAGTTTCTTGCTCATCTGCATCTCTTGACCCACTTTCATTCTGCTCAGAGATATTGGAATTAAAGTATTCCTCGGTGATTTCTATTTTTGAAGCTCTATCTTCAAAAAGATCTCCTCTCACATTTATGCCATCCAAGGTGTCTGTCTCATTTGTTTCTTCTGATTCCATTTCCTCTAGATTCTCAGATTTTATACCAAGCTATAACGAAACAAAATAATCTTTAATGAAAATGACATTATCTTCTATTCTAGTCGAAAATATAATTAATAGAGAAGCAAAAAAACGTTAAAATTATTTATAAACAACTTAGTTCAAGTAATTGTAGATGTTTTCTTGCACTAAAATTTAACAACAAAACAATTGTGCTATCATTTGTAGGATGTAGTAGATCATAAAAACGAATCACAGTAACTCAATACAAAAGGTAACTTAGATAACACAATACAACATAAATCATAATAACCAATAAAAATTGTTTTTTACCTTGTTTGTACTTTTTTGGCCATTAGTAATACTTTCTTCGCTGTTTTCTAATGTATCATATGCACTTTCCATTTCTATTGTATCTCTTGCACTTTTTTTAGCTGGACATACCTTATAGCCTCTTTGTTCTGGTTCTGATTCGTATTCAACTTCTGCTTTTAAACTTCTTTTAGCAGGACTTATTGTGGAATCTCTCTTTTCTGCCTCTGACTCACTTTCAATTTCAATATTTGATTTTTCTTTCATTGGTGATTCTTCTTGTGATGAATCAACCATTAAATTTTCTGAATCTGAATTCTGTGTTTTTTCAACTTTATCTTGATCAGTTTCTTCTTCATCAGACACCTCAACCTCAACCAGAACTACTTTCTTCTTTGTACGCCGACTTGCCTTCGTTAGCGTTACAGCTGGAGCTTTTACGGTCCTACCTGATCGGGTTCTTCTCACTTCTGAAATGTTTTGCATGTTAAACTTATAAATGCATTTAATATTCTCCCCATTACCTGTTTCAGGAATGACGGCTTCTTCTGCCGCTTCCATGTCTTTTATTGAAAACAAATTTGGAAAATATTCCGATATGAACAATTAAATTATCAATTACGCTTTAAGAAACGGCACAAAAACAACGAATAAATACCACTTAATTTTAAAATAAAATGTAACTTACTCTTATTTTGATAATGCGCTTTATCGACCAACGGAAACCATTTTGTATATAATTTTCCATATAATTTTCTTTACAAAAATAACCATAGAAACATAGAAAAGAATATGGGAGTAATAATCGAGTATAATCAAATCGTGAATCAATCGTTCATCATCGTTATCTAATCGTTTTAAAAGTTTACAGCATGCAACTCGACGTAAACATTTTATGTCGAAATTCAAATTTGAAAATACATTTAGTCAGTGTTAAATTTCAGTAATTGTATAACTACTTATTCAACACTGTTGCACATTATCTTAATATAATATTACCTGCTTTTTAATTTTAACTTAATCAATATAGTCTAATTCGCTGTTTCTTTGTAATTAGGTACTCTTACAAAAGCTTAATTACGTTTACAAAAACCACCACCTTATTGGCGGTATTTAATTATTACTTGGAAGATTCTTATTCCTATTTCACAATATATAAACTTAACATCACATTTTTAATACAGGTGTTTAGCAAACTTTTGTGAAATAGGTGTAAAAAAACGAATGAAAGCTCATAGGAATAAAAAAATTATGTATGTAGGTATATAGTTTTATATTTATACATATTTGGCCTATAAAAACAGGTACACTAATGTTTAAAAACCAAAGATCATCTTAACTTCACAAATATTTATATTATCTAAGCTTGTTAAATAATATTATTAGTACAAATCTCAACCGCTTTGCCGCTCTTGGGATTAACAACTCCCACAAATGGCAAGTGGGACTTTAATTTTTCTATAGTTCCCGCACTGTATTCATCATATGTCGTCGATGGTTGCTAATTTATGGCGGTTATCATGTCAATTGCCAAAAAATAATAAGAAGAGACATTGAAACGAAGGCATGAAGTAGCAAAAATTGGTTAATCGTATAAGATGACAGTTAATTATCCAAGAATCTAATTTGTTATGGCAAATTTTTATTTTACCACGATACCGTGTAAAAACTACGAGTACTGGACATTTGTGTTGTTAGTTTAGAAGTGGTATATTTTAAAATCAATGTACTTTGTTTACTACCCCACACAACTCATCAAAGTAAGCGGTTTTGATATTTCTTATTTATTTCGTATTGTTTGTTTATTTATTTGAATTTAACAATAATTAATGGCCCTTTTCATCTAATTTCAAGCTCACTTAAATTTTTGTTTTAATTCGTGTAAAACGTTCTCTTGTTTACAAACTAGTTTTTTAATAAATTTTTTAAGCAATAATTAATTGTTTATTACAATTCTTTTATTTTTGTTTGTGTTAAACACATAATATCCAATCTATATTGTATACTTTTTTGTAAACTGTTTCTAATGTAAAACATGTTTTATTGCATTGTGTTAAACACTTATCAAGTTTGGTTGTTTTTTATATACTTGTGATTAATGTTAATTTATTATTTAGTCAAACGCAATTTAATTGTGATTTTAATATATATTTTAGCAATATGGCATATAGAAATTCCTGCAGTCACTTTTGTACTGTCACGAGCCTTCCTGTTGCTGAAATTCTTAAAAATAAAGATGTAAGTTGTGTCTATTTTCTATATTACTAATAATTAACTACAACAATTTAATATGGTATTAAATACTTCTTATGGTATGTTGTATAAGAGAGCAGTTTAGTTTTCAAGTAACATACATCGTTCTACTTAATTTAATATCATTGACAAACATTCTAAAAAATAACTGATATGCCATGATAAATTAATCAGCACTTGTTTTTTATCTTAAGATGCTCATTGAAGAAATTATGTAATTTAAAATTAACTCTACTAACTGTCTACTATTGTAGATTGAAAAAAATGTTTATTATCCTATTTATGTATTAATAAGTAGTACCTAGTATTTATTTTATTATAGAGAACAAAAGTAACATGGCTATTGTAATGTAAAAAGATATATCATAAGAATGCCAAATCTGCCTCTATAATAATTTATATTGACACTTTTGGGATCATTTTGTATCAAATAAAAATAATTCACTCCAAATTTCAGCCCTTAATATTGAACAGTGTTTGAGATATTTATAAAAACTTTTTTGTTTTTTCCTGTTTTTTTACTGTAGTAAAAAATTAGTAAATCGTGATTGCGTATTTTCAAAAACACGTTTAGATAATGTTTGAGTAATATTATTTTTTTTTTAAAACTTAGCTAAACCAGGATCGTTCTTTTTTATTACTACCTACTAAGGAAAAAACAATATCAAAACCAAAAAAGTCGTTTTTTTAATAACTCGACAACTATTTAAGTTTAAGAACTGAAAATTAGGGTGAATTATTTTTATATGATCCCTAAAGCATTTACAGAAAACGCTGCGGGGCAAATCGGACATTTTAATCCGATTATTCTTAGTAATACGTAATTCCTTACAGTTTAAAAATTCTTTTTAATTTCCAATGTGGGTACTTTGCCTGTATAATTGCTTGAAATCTATTGTTTGAATCATTTGACTTTGTACTTACAAAGCAAATGACCTTGTATAAAGATTACTTTATTACAAAATTAAATACCTGATGTACAAATATAGAAATGTCTTTTAAAAGTACCAAATTGTCTTTTTTCGTGCTTATGCAATTTTTATATACCTACGTGTTTATTTTTTTAAAGTCGTTTTAATACTTTAGTATTTACGTAAGTGTTAACTTATTATGGAGAATAATAATTGAGTAGTTTACATTCGTTGATATCGCATGAAAGCAAGTTAAAAATTACAGAAATCGAGAAATGTACAAGGTGGTTCAAATTAGCTACAATCGAATTACTTGTTATGGGGACGATTTTTGAGAAAAGTTTAATGGAAAAAGTCCCATGACGTTATTTTTGATGTTAAAAATTGCCAATAACTTTTTTACCTAATGGAATATGAGAATTTGGTAAACATGTTCTTAAAATGTTTTTAAGAGCAATTTCTGTTAATTTTTTTGAAAATAAATTAAATATTTAAGAGGAAATCACAAGTTATTAGCTTTGGATTTATGGAATTTCGCTACTTCTTGTCGATCTAGGGAATCTATATATATAATATATTTTAAGAAATAAATGAGAATAATAATTTTTCATTTATCGCAAAACTAATCAAATTAAAAATAAGTCAATAAAACACAATTATAAACGTAACAGCATGAGTATTTTTACACTTTCAATGTTGTCGTTATTTAGGTCGTTTGTGCAGACTGCGATTCAAAAGGACCAAATTTGTGGATTTGTTTGTACAGTGACTGTTTTAAAATCGGATGTTCTGAGAGAGACAAGGACCACAGTACTGAACACAATCATGTAAGAAAATAATGTTAATAGTTGCTGACATTGTTTATTAAGTGTTTACTTTTGTTGTAATTATTTTAATAAATGAAAAGTTTGACATTTGAACCTTATGCCAAAATTTTGACGTTTTCTCTCTAAAATAAATAGCGCAATGTGCCGGCGTTAATTAATAAAGATGCGTGTCGAAGTACTTGGACATGATTTTTTATCCTTCAGGACTTACCTATGCACTGTATACACATGAACCTGTCGACGAAGAGAATATGGTGTTACCAGTGTCAATCAGAAGTATTCATGGATGCAAATCCGACGATTCCATTTACAGACAGTGATCAGGAGGCGGACGATTACCATTCCAAGTCGCACGATTCGGGCCACGGCAGTTACAGCACTCTTAGAACCAATACCCCTGATCGAAACAGGACTTTTCCTTTCGACAGGACAGTTGGTCTAAATGTGGGTATGAGCGGTGACACATCAGAATCAAGCGACGGCGAAGACAATGTTAGACTGCAACCTAACAGAATGGTCGGTCTCGTGGGATTGCAGAACATCGGAAACACATGTTACATGAATGCCGCTCTACAAGCGTTGAGCAACACGGTACCCCTAACCAACTTTTTTTTGGAATGTCCATCGACAGTTCGATTACTTTCGGAAGGTCGAAAACCAGGCTTAAGTAGGACATACTTGGAGCTGATGAAGGACGTGTGGGTTAAAAAGACTGGAGGATCAGTTACTCCTTCTGGTAGGTCACCTGAAAGAGGGTGAAAGATGGTACATTTAAAAAAATGTGTAATTTTAGGTATTTTGTACGGCATTCGGAACGTATATGCAATGTTTCGCGGTTATCACCAGCACGACACCCAGGAGTTTTTACGTAACTTTATGGACCAGTTGCACGAAGAGTTGAAACAGTTGTGTCCTCCTGAACCTGCCGGAAATGAGCTCGATACGTTCAGTATGGCTATGGAAGAACCCCCTTTGAGCTCCAGTTATGACTCAAGTGAAGGCGAATATGAAACGTGTGACTCGGGAGTAAGCGAACGCTCTAGTCTTAGCGACGATGCAGAAAATACATCGAACACAACGAAACGGCGACTATCTAGATCGACTAGTCCTGGAAGGCGGCTCAGAGCTAGAATGCAGAACAAACAACCCCCACTGGGTAAAGATTATTACCTAAGTAAATACTTAATGTGAGTACATTTTAAATATTTTTAGATGCCCAACCGTGCTCGGCTTCGTCTACAAAGAAACCCCCCAAGTTTCGTTCCATAATATCCGATGTGTTCGATGGCAAGTTGCTCTCATCTGTACAGTGTTTGACTTGTGATCGCATTTCCAGTTGTATAGAAACGTTCCAAGACTTGTCGCTGCCCATTCCGTCACGCGATCACTTGATGGTGTTACACGGACGAAGTGCCGGAACAGGAGTCACCTGTTCCGAAGCTGTTATCCCCGTTCAAGACGGATGGCTTGCGTGGATACTCGCGTGGCTCAAGTCATGGTTTTACGGACCAACTGTTTCGTTACATGATTGTCTCGCCGCTTTTTTCAGTACCGATGAACTTAAAGGAGACAACATGTACAGCTGCGAGAGGTGTAACAAACTAAGGAATGGCGTAAAATTCAGTAAAGTAAGTGAAAACACTCAATGTATTTGGTGTATCTAAATATTTTTATTTTTTATGTATAGGTAATGCAATTACCAGAAGTGCTTTGCATCCACCTAAAACGGTTTCGTCACGAGTTGATGTTCAGCAGTAAGATATCGTCGTTCGTTAGTTTTCCACTTAAAAACCTGGACATGCGTCCCTATTTACACGACAGTTGCGTTTCTAAAGTGACAACGTACGACCTTTTTTCCGTTATATGTCATCACGGTACCGCGGGTGGTGGCCATTACACTTGTTATTCGTTGAACGCAGGTGAATGGTACGAGTTTGACGATCAATACGTCACTAAAGTCAGTTCGGAAACAGTGCAAAATTGCGAAGCGTACGTGCTTTTTTATCGGAAAAACACGAACGCGTCCGAAGCACTTCGAAACAAGATAATCGAAAGTGCTGAAATGATCGGAGACGACTCGAAAGAATTCGGTTACGTGTCGAGGCAATGGCTGAATAGATTTTATACTTTCGCCGAACCGGGACCCATAGATAACAGCGACTTTTTGTGTCAACACGGTTCCATCCATCCGGAACGTGCCTCGGTTTTGGACCAAGTGGCCGAAGCGTTACCCAAAGTTACCTGCGACCTTCTTTACAGGCACTTCGGTGGTTGTCCTCCCGTTACGACAGTACACATATGTCCCGCATGTCAAAATTTACTTCAACGTATTACGTTAGAACTAGAGACCTTCTACCAGATTCGCAGAGATACTCAAAACCAAGAAACTCCTCCTACACATCTTCTATCAGTTTCTTGGTATACACAATGGCAAAACTTTGTTCAGAAAAGAATAACCGAACCACCAGGTCCAATAGATAATTCCAAACTTACCACGACATTGTCAGACTCAGAATATTTTGAGATAAACGAAATCGTATGGAACTTCTTTTATAACATTTATAGCGGCGGTCCAGAGATTCTAATTCCTCGCGTAGAACAAGAGCAGGAAGACGTATCGAGCCGAGATACCGAGGAAGAAGAAACACCATCGACAACAGTTACATTCAAAATACCAACGTTACGTAAAGTTGAGGAGCAAAAAGTTGATCAGAGTATCTATTCGCATGGTGAACCCATGGATACAGAATCGGAAAAAAGGGTTCAACCGGCAGTTGAAAATGGCCCTACGGAAGGAGACACGACGATGTGCACGAAACCTGTGGAACAGAAATCGAAATCGAACGCAAAACAATCGGTGGTTCCACTGGTGCTTTGTAACGGTCATGATTCCGATTTATCGGAGGAAAAGGAAAAGCCGGAAGATACGAAAGGGGAACATCCACGGATTGAGCACAAGTACAAACAGAATTTCAGGTACAAAGCTAAACAGAAAAATAAGCACCATGTACATAATGGAAATGGCAATATTGCTGTTGTTACAAACGGTTCGGTTACGGCATTAAACGAGACGGAAGGAGTTCGTAAATAATCGAATATTTTTTAATACAAAATAAAACCTATTTTCGAGTAAATAAAATGTACATACGCGCAGTTCGGCATATCGCGCCGCTACGACGGCAAAGAGGGTCGGAAGGGGGGTGGGGTTAGTGGTAACAGAGGGTAGCACAACTATGTAGTTGAGATTACAGTTGTCTAATATGAGGATAAATATGATGCTAATTTTTTTTGAGATCCTCCAAATAATTTTAATTCAATTTTATTTTCTTCGTAAAACAATTCCCACCATTGTTCCTCTTTATCCCATTAAACTTATTTATAAATTATAGTGAAAATAAAACACAAACTAAACTTTCACAGAATTTTTAATGTACAAGGTGAGCCAATTTGAACACTTTTAAGAGAAAAATCTACTTTAGAGAGGAGACAAATGGAAACTGAAGTCCAATTTTATGAGAAGTTGGTGCTTTATGATTGATTAATACATTGCCCTGAAATTAATATTTTAGTTGTAAATGGAACGCCTCGTGTATTTTAACAAAATTTAAAACCAGTTTAAACAGTAATTATGTTTTGCATCTATTAACTTTGCATGAAAAATGAGTTTCAAACGCCCAAGTGACTTTCCGTCAATCTCTTCCATAAAGTATACTTTTCCTTTAATCGTGTCCAAATTGACCCACCTTTTACAACAATTGTTTCATTAACACAGTAGCTTAATCAGGATAATAATGGTACAGCTAGATGGGGGTACTTTTTATATACAAGACTTGATTTTGTTATACCACTATTGTATATTGAAAAACTACCCTCATCTAGCTTTACCATCACTATAATGTTAATAAAACAATTGTACATTAAATTTATACTACGAATCCCAACTTTCACCAAGTAATAGTCTACTCCATTTCGTCTTTATAAATAGGATTCTCCACTATATTGAAATATATTAATTATGAACGTCCTTCTACAACTTTAAAGTAGCCATTTTAATCATATAATCATAATAATAGACTCCTCTCGTGAGGTAACTATGCTTCTCGCGTTTAAAAGCTGTTTGTCCCTTTATGTGATATTGCATTTACAGTTGTTTTTACTTTTGTCTGAATAGTTCTAAATTTCTTAAATTGTTTATAAAATTTGGATGGTGTTTTTAATTAGATTTTTCGTGATGAATGGGTGAAATCTGAAGTTCATAATGAAATATTTTGCCAAAGTGAAAAAAAAAAACGAAGTGCTAAATTGTATCGAATAGATTTAAAAAAGTATACAATTTTTTAAAAATAGATTTTCCTTAAAAATTTATTATCTCAATTATTTACTTTGAGTCGTTATCTTATTCATATATAAATAATTAAAAATTCCTTTTAAGCGTACAATACAAAACCAAATATGTAGTTTGCATTTAAGAATTTTTTTTGTTAAAAAGGCATAGTCGGATAGGCGCAAGAACGCGACTCTTAACACACAACTGATATTTTTTGTATTATATAGAACGAGAAACATTTTTTTATAAAAATTTCTGGGCCTAGTATAATTTTAAAATTTAAAAATATATCTTGTAAATAAAGCGATTACCCTAACTCTAGGTATTGTGACAAAGGAATTTTTTTAAGTTTTTATTTTAATTTCTACTCAAAAATCGCGAGTATTGCAGGATTAAAGCAGAAAAAACAGACAGAACAGACAAACAGAAAAAGGCATATATGTAATTGAATAAAAAAATATCAGTTTCTTGATAAGGGTCCTTTTTACGTGTTTATGCGGCTATATCCTTTTGGATGTTATTATAAGTTTATTCTTGAAATGTTGTGTTAGTCCTGTTGTATTAAAAGGAGGAAAATGCTCAGTATTTTGTTGAAGTACTGGTTTAAGCTACAGTAGTGTTAAATCAATTAGTATGGACGAGTGTTATATTGGACAAAAAGAAAAAAAAATGTGATAGAATCACTTGCATTGCAGGCTAAATTAATAAACAATAGTCTATATTGTTTTGCGTTATATTAGCTGGTAATTAATTTTGTTGTATTTATAATTATCATAAATATCGTGCTGTCATTCCGTAAAAGTTAAATAATGGACACTTACTGTTATCCAAAACAGGTATTAACAAAATAAACTTTATTTATTTGAACTCATAATATATATAATTATAAATTGATTTATTGTCCTTTATTAAAAGTTGTTTCTAAATTAAAAACAATTCATTATTTAATCTCTTTTCTAGGTAACGAAAATAAAAAATCTTATGGAGTAACAATTTCTGATTACTATACTGAAAAATTCGAGACGCATAACTATATGAAGAAAAATATGAGAACCAAAAAGAACTTTCTGATGATTTTCGGGCAAAAACGTAAATATTTTTTATTTAGATTTGAAATATAGATACTGCTTTTTGAAAGTTTATCACTACTAACACGTTAAGACTAAAAGTATTAGTGTTACTTTATTATTTATTTATTGTGGCGGTTTGTTTTAAGGTGCATGGGCACTACCGACAATTTTTTTATTTAACAATAATAATTTTCCGTGCAAAATGAAAGAACGAACGAGTCGTATTACTGCTTATCCTTCCAAATTTAAGAAAGGCAATAGGAGAGTCTTATACATATTACGTGCGCAGTTTAAGAACGCACGATATTCCGATGATCAACGAATTTAGCCGATTCCGGTCGAGCGGTCGCGTCGAGAATTTAAATAAATATTCTTAATAGGAGTTATTCGTCTTATATTAGGAATATTCTTGTGATTATTGAAATACATTTTTTCAAATGAATTATTCGTTTCGACGGCGGATTTATGACAAGAATTTAAAAAACAATAGTCATTCATAAAACTTGTAATTTCTTTTCGTAATGTAGGTCAAAACAAAAAATTAAAATAAACCATTTTTTAGCCTTAAAAGTACTATTTAGAAAATTGGGCACTTGGTAGTGGTGGTCATCAGGGATGGTTTTTTAACTGAAATATTTTTCTATCGGCCACTTGACTTTATACCGGAAGCAAACATAAACTTTTCGTTCTATTAAAATGTGTTTTTTTTTTTCGTAAACATTTTCTCGACATAAAACTATTGAAAAGACAGACTTTTTTAAGTCTAAAAACATTGTCATAAATGCACTTTCAAAAGGCCCCATTTTAGTATTAAAAAAAAAACCAAAAATTGAGAAAAATTTGTTTAAAATAATGAGTTTTTGATTCGTAGTTGCCATTGGCCCAATTTTTAGGGTTGTGTAATGTGTGTTGCAGATACATTTAACAAGTTGTGTACAGAAAGTGACGTGACCCGCACGCGACCTTATTAAACACTTGTAAGATAATAGTCACCGATAAAATATTTATTGTATGTATATACTGCAGATAATACAATATTTATAAAAGTGATGGCATCAGCGAGCAGCACTAGTGCGAGGTCGCTTTTCGCGGATTCCAAGATGCGTTTGGCAGATAGAGTCCAAGTTAATGTGAACAATGTCGCCTCCCTTTCGAGACAAATAATGAGGGGATCAAAAAGTAGCGAGGTAAAAAATAATTGTACGAGTAGTATAATTTTAATAAGTACAAAACTTTTTTTTTGTACAGATCTTAATGCATTCAGTTAAAACATTTGCGATACAAGAGCATGCTTTGGAAAACAGTGAAAATAATTTAAAAAAATTGCAATGGTTATGTTGTCACTTGGGTTATCAACACGACTCTATCATAAGATCAGCCCAAAAAATTGAAGAAGTGAAAGAACAAGTGAGAGCTATGCAAAGATAGTGATTGATTGTTATCATAAATAATCAACATTGTTTGTGCTATTTTTACCATCAACATTAACAATGACGCATATTATGTGTTTGAAAGGTGCGTGTTTGATAAAAAATTTAATTTTTGCTTCATCCGTGAAATTATTTTCGAAAATTTTTTGACTTGGCTACTATCATTGCTAAAATAAACTGAAAACATAACCTAATCTAAATAGTAAAATTTTCGTGATCCAAAATTGTGTTTTTGCACTCAAGTTATCAACAAGAGTTTCCAAGTGTTTGTTTATTAATTTTGAATGACAAACAGATATTACATCATAAATTTGTGTTGAACAGTTATACTTGATAAAAAATGAATTTTTTGAAAAAAATATCTCAAACAACTGTCTTTGTAAGACATCAGCATATTCAATCAAAGTTAAAACCACGATTAACACATCGCCCGACCGACGTCAAACCTGTATTTCGACGAGCTTTTGATCATTTAGAGAAGATTGGTTTAAAAGATGATACAGGCAGCTATTCCTATGGTAATCTACTTATGGGTGCTAATGAGTTATCCCGAGAAATGACTGCTAAACTTGGTGGTACAGGAGAGAGGGTTGTATTTGTGTGTCCCAATAATGCTTCATATGTTATGACTCAATGGGCTTGTTGGATATCTGGACAAATTGGTAAGTCTACTTTTCATTCTGGAGAAGTTGCAGAGATATTGATATCTTTAATATGGTGCAAAACTAAATAATGGCTTAAATTTCTAATACTATAATTATACAATAACCACTAAAGCTAGAGGTTTCCCTTGGGATCCTTCTGGAACATTCTAAGTCATTCCCGAAAAATCTGGATAATTTTGGAACACTAAGTCATTCTTGAACATTTTAAATCATTGTTAAACAATTTAGAACATTCTAGATCGTTAATAAAAATTTCTGTTGATCCTGGAATGTTATAGAATATTTTCTATAATTTTTAAATACACAGTAACAGCCTAGATTAGTCCTAAATGTTCTACATTTTTCTCTCGAAAAATTGGAAAGATATTACAGAATATTATATAAACAATTTAGACTATTTAAGGACATTTTTAGACGTGAAGGTTTAATTAAATAACTAATTTAAAAAATTGCAAACTTAGTTTTCAATCGGGGGAACTCTTAACCTAAGGACACTTCTGTAAAGCAAAAATTATTTTAGTTTCATTTTAATTTAATATTTCCGTAAAGCCCAAAATTAATTTAATTAATTCCAGTTAGGCAACTGGTAGTTAACTATATTTTTTTTAATTAGTAGTAAAAATGTAATAGTTTATTTCAGTATAAAAACCGTAAGTTTTGTTGTTCTAGCTGTACCATTAAATAAATCTTATCCTGAAAATCTTCTGGAATATTATTGTCAAGATAGCAAAACGAAACTTATAGTAACAGACAGTTCTGGTGCTGAAACTATGGATCGCTTAGCAAGAAAATGCAGTGCTAAAATTATGGTGCTAAATGACGACTTCAGGGAGAAAATTCGGACGAAGATGCCTACCAAACTTACTGACGTGGAAACGGGATTATCACCAGATTTTTACAACACAAGCGGGGCCATGATACTCTACACAAGCGGTACTACAGGCAGTCCAAAAGGTAATTTTTTACAGTTTTATATTCCTCATACCGGCGTCTCATTACGATTCCAAAAATTAACGAATTGGGGTTTATTGCTTGTGGCCAAAAATATGAAAATATTTTTCAAATTGTCTAGGTTTTGTTTATATTTCGTCGTAGGATTAATAGCGCATAAAAAAAGTAAAACAAATTGAAATATTAATTTACTGATACAGGTGTGGTTCTTACGCATCGGAACATTTATAGTCAAGTGAACACTCTCATAGATGCATGGAGATGGTCACCTAACGACACAGTTCTCCATACTCTCCCATTACACCACGTTCATGGAGTTGTTAATATTCTCCTTTGTTCTTTGTGTGTCGGTGCCAAGTGCATCATGCTCCCAAAATTCGACGCAAACGTCGTTTGGACTCATTTGTTGGGTGTCAACGAAAATCCTGGAGATCGTAAGATAACTGTTTTTATGGCCGTGCCCACGATTTATACAAAACTCCTCGAGGAATACGACAGGATTTTTGCGGGAGATTCAAAAATGACTGAACACATTAAAAATATTCTTCAAACCAAAGTAAGACTAATGGTAAGTGGGTCTGCTCCATTGCCTGTACCATTATACCAGCGATGGTACGCGGTAACAGGACATCGTTTACTGGAGCGTTACGGAATGACGGAGATTGGGATGTGTTTATCGCAGTTATACGACTCGGCTAGGGAGCCGGGATGCGTTGGGGTTCCATTACCGGGTGTTACAATAAGAATCATGGACACTTCTCGTCCCAATAATGAGACCCTTTTGGAGTGTTCTAACGTCAATGGGAGTGTAGAATACACCTATCTTCCCATCAAAGAGAAAAACGACGATCCAACGGGGGAATTACTCGTTAAAGGCGAGGGAGTGTTTAAAGAGTATTTTAGACGGCCGGAGGAAACTCAGAAAGAGTTCACTTCCGATGGATGGTTTAAAACGGGTGATATTTGCCAGTTTTCTCGCCAAAAGAAACTTTTTAGGATCCTGGGTAGAGCGAGTGTCGATATTATTAAAACGGGGGGTTATAAAGTGAGTGCTGTTGACGTAGAAACGATTCTCCTGGGGCATCCCGAGGTGATCGAGTGTTCTGTAGTAGGAATTCCTGATGACGTTTATGGTGAAAAAGTTGCGGCTATTATTACAATAAAACCCATGTCGTTATTAACACATATTTCGTTAATAGAGTGGGCCAAAGAAAAAATGCCCAAACATTGGATTCCCAAAGAAATCAGGATTGTTACTTCGTTACCAAAGAATGCAATGGGAAAAGTAAACAAAAAGCAACTTCGTCTTACTGTATTTCCTGAATTAGGGATTTAATGTTACAATATAAATGAATTCGTCTACGTTGTTTCTTTCTCGCACAAGACTATTTCTGCTGTGTACGCCGTTTAGGCGTTTAAAAGTAAATAAATCCAATGGCATATTTTTTATCTATTAATTCTACCCTTTGATGACTAATTATACGTAATTACATTAACTAGGTAATTACCACAATTAAGTACAGTTTCAGACAGAAGAGATTAGATTTTGATAAAGCAAATGGTTAAATCTTTTTTTAATTAAATATTTAATTAGGTCTTAACTTATCTGCTAAAACAAGTATCATTAATTTTGAAAACATTTGTGGAGAATATTTTTAAAACTAGGTTTAGTTGCGCGCCAATTTTGTTTACAGTAATCTTTATTTATTTGACGCGGTGTCTGTAATTCTTTCCCAGATACTGTAGGTATTCGTGAAACGATGGCGCCAGTAGTTACTTTCTGACGACAAACTTGGGGGAACTTTTGCTTTAATTTCTTCCAATTTTTGCAAGAAAATACAATTAGTACAGCTTTTAAATATTTATCAATTAGTTCAATCAAATACATCTGAAATCCGTGTTTTTGAACGCCAAGCTGGAAATTTGTGAAAGGTTGTATTTTGGCTAATGAGTTGAAAAAAAAAAAAATTAAAAACCACCCGCAAAACACGTTTTTTTGAAAATAATTCGGAAAGCAAGCCATATATGAAAAAATTGTAGACTAAAAATTCCCTAGTCCAAACATGTAGGGCAAAAAAAATCATAAAACCCTATACAAATTAAATTATAGTTTCAGCGATAATTGATAAATTAAGTCACTATTAATTTTATCCCGACCTAGTTTACATTTCCTTTCGCTAAATTTTTTTTTAAAACATTGAAAATATAAAAGAAATAGTAAAAAAAATTTCGCTATTTTTTTCGATTCTTTCAATGATCCATGTACCGTATTTCTGATATAATTGTAAGTGTGTAACATGACTAAAGCAGCTGCTGTCCTACCATATGGTTTTTATTGTGGTAGGTATATACAGGATCCCGTAAATTTAGAAGGTGTAAACCATGTTCGGTCGAAATAAAAGTTCGGGTCAGGGAAGCATCCATCGTAACGTGTGAATTTATGGGGTGTTTTGGATGTCGAACGCGAGCAGGTGTTCTTCGGGTTTAAAGGACAAGTATCGAAGTATCTCTTTCAGAAGTGTTCGGCAGGCAGCGTCCGGTACTTAATATATTCTTTTAAACAGAAAAAGCTTTTAGACCCATCTGACGACTATCTAATTGATTTTATTACTTTAAAACCAAAAATAACAACAGAATAAATTTTTATCTTGTGGAAGTGAAATAAATTAACTAGAAAATTTAAAATTAATTGCCCATTTCGCAATAGAATTTTTAATTAGCTAATTTATAAATAGAATTTAATTATTTTTGTTAATATCTATAAAATGTAGGTTACTTAGGTAAATAATACGAAAAGTTTTCGATTAATTAATGTAAAAGCACCCGCTGGCTTTCGGTTAATTGTACCTACATTAGAAGCGGCTTTTGTTTTAAGTATTTTTTTTTTGCAAAGCTTTGAATCATGGACTTTATCGTCGATGTAAGTCCCAGGCGACGCAGCGTGTGCTTTTAAGGCACTACAGGAAAAGGGTTCGTTCGTCCGACCAGTTCTATTATATACCACTTTGATCAAAGTCAATCAATCGAACTTGAGTGCCACAAAGTGGGTGCATTACAAATTGCTCTCCGGCTTAATTTAAAATTACGAACTCCAAAAGGAAAAAAAATTATATACCTATGTACGTGTATATATTTGAATTTTTAGTACAATTCTATATGTGATTTTAAGACTGATGAGTGATAGAAAGTATTCTGATAAAATTTAATTTTTTGATTTGTCAACTGCAATTTTCGAAAGCCATTTTTGTGAATTACCTACAAAAAATTAAAAGATTTACCGTGTTATTTTAAGACCACAAAATTCTAATGAATTCATTTGCAAGGAACTTTTTCTGTATATATATGGAATCCTAAAAAAAATGTAGAAGGAATGTGTCATGACGTGACCCATTTAAATTTAATTACTTATATAAAAATTTCGGGGGCAGTTTATTAATACATAGGTACCTATTCTTTAATATTATTGATATTGGGCTCAGTTCACTTGCTAAATTAATAAGGGTATGTACGAACATATGTGTGTATGGAAATGTACATACATAAGTGCTATTCGTAGGTATGTTGGTATGCAATATAGACCGTGGTGCGGGATACATTTTACAGACGGGGTGAGTGCCCTTCTGTGTCCTGATAACCGTACGTAAGTGGTTCACTACTGTGCATCCTGAGGGGAGAACTACATATTTATACGTAATACGGGCACAGGCACAGGCCATTTGCATTTTTGTAAGCGCCTGCATTTCTGAGAAATGTATTATGTAGATATTATACCAGCATAGGTACCATCACTAGTTTTACGAAATTACTGTAAAGGTTAAAGTTCTATCTCAAAGGGCAAAAAAAAAAATAAAAATGCCTTCAAAATCCTAAAGTTCTGGAAAATTTGAAAAACTTTCTCTCCTCGCTACCCAAAATCATGAATTCATTCCTGACATGCTCATTAATAGACGAGAATCAGATTATGGTTGTAATTATACTTTGTCCGGGTTTTTAATACTTCTGCGCTTGTCTAACCGTACCCACACGCAATGTTCCCTCTAATTTTTATGTTGACTGCGCGGTACAAAATTATATAGTAGCAAAAATTTTCGAAACGTATGTGTGCAAGTGAAAGGGTGGTCCGGTGCCATAGTGTTTTTAATAATTACTTTTTGAAGTATTTTAATTAATACATGAACAAGAAAAGGATTCCTACATTATAGTTTTATCTTGTCCTAATTTTTGTAATCGTTTAATTTTCGTTTAGACATTTTTATCTAAAATTAATAATGCCTATATGCAAATATGTACCTAATTAAGGCGAATTATTATAAGACTTATGTTTTAAAATTTACTTTTATAACAACGAAAAAATAGAAAATAAAAAACAGGAACTTTCACTAAAATTTATTCGATAACCTCGACAAATTTCTGTATTCCTCTTTAAATGACTTCGTTTGGGTCGAAGCAAATTTGTCGAGGTTCTCGAATAAATTTTACTGAAACTGCCTATGTTTTTTATTTTCTATTTTTCCATTTTTAAAATGCAGTTTTACAAATAATGCTCTCTTTTATGTTTATGTTTTATAAACACAACTATAATAGTAATAATAATATTCTATTATGTATATGTATTTATATAACAATAATACAGAAATTCAACAAATTGTTGCAACAGTCTTCAATATTTGCACTTTTAAATCAAACTACAAAACTTGAGAATTCAGAATCCTGTTCCTGTTAGGCTGGGTAGCTGATACCTGCACGAGATCTTTACAACCCTCTTGTAACATTTGGACGTATTATCATCATTAATCTTTTTTAAATGTCAAAGACAAATTTCAAAATATTTCAACATTTTTTGTCTTTTTTAGTTACAATTATTTCATAAAATTATTAAAAAAATTGTGCGCAAAATACAAAAATGGCTGTGCAACTTTCAAAAAGTTAGTGCGCGTCCGGACAGCTTAGAGGGAACTTTTTTTTTGCACCATATCGACGGACTTGGTGGTTGGTTTGAACATGCCACGTCGAGCCGGAGGCTTAGATTAAAGACGCAAGACAATAACAATGGCTTGTCTGTCAGTTCTAAATGCAGGCAAACTTGCAAGATCCGTCAAAGTATCTTGCGGGGAAAATTATTAACTGCACCGTCGTTATTAATTATTTAGATGCCGCTGATGAAAAAACTGCGACCGTTTACTAGAAACTTTGATGGTTGATAGCGGAGTTATGCGTCGCGCGAAGCGGTCGACCGCAGCGGTTACCGAATACGTACGATGTCGATTCTGATAAAGAGTTACATTCGACGCAGAGGCGGCGCTAACAATAAGTTAACGAAATAGCAAAAAGTACACGTATACGCTTAATTTAAAGCAGTTTTTCACAAATAACCTATTCTGGAGGGTTGTCATATGTGAGACCGGTTGAAATATATTAAAACCTAAAAGAATCCAAACATGAACTTTAAATAGAAAACTTAGATTTTTTCCAAAAATGTATCCGACAGTGGCTAATTTAAAAAAAAAAAATAAGTCCAGTTTAGGATTTATGTTGAATTTCATTTTTGGATTCTTTTGGCCAGTTGTATGTACAATTGTTTTTTCATTCAAGTCAACCTGTCTCTCATCTAGCTGCTCTCCAGATTAGGTTTTTTTTTTAAGTAATTTAAAAGTTTCTTGCTTTATTTTTGTAAAATAATTTTTGTAAGTTTCGCTGTCTAATTTTAAATTTTATGGTTTTCACCAACACCACATTCAATTTTCAATAATTTTGGATTTTCTTGCTGGTACAGTGGGATGAATTTCAAATTATCTCACAATTAAGGTTCCACATCACGTACCCTAATTTTGTACACTTACTACGCGCGAATGAAACGAAGCCACAAGTAAAATAGCCAGTTATCATTAAAATGTCTGTAATTTTGCTCCTTATTTTACTTCTCACGACTAAACAGTTTTTGCGTTTAATGATTTGAACAACCTTTTTTAGAAATGTATTAGTAGGACCCTCAACCTTGTGGTTTCGTAAACTGTTAAGTGGTTGCGTGTTTTTAAGCATCCTTCTGAATTGTAGCGATAAATAATTTCCGAATTAAAGTTGGGCCTCTTATTAGGCCCATATTATTTCATTAATTTGGCCGTTTGAAATAATGGGGACTTTATGTAAGTACATATATATATAAAGGCGAGGGAATGGCAGCGTCGAACACATTTCGTGACCTGTCAGGTTTAAAGTTTAATTCGCCATTTTAAATTCCACGTCACGTATCCTTATGCTAATGGCACATTAACAACACTAGTGGCTCTTTTAAAATGAGTCGATCTATTATTTTTTAAACTACGGGTCGGACGACGGCAATTAGGTGGTGATGCTCTGGTGCTCTTAACAAGAGTGTAGTATTAGCTACCTATTTTTAGTTTCTAGTGTAAATGTGTTTAGGGAACTTTGCCCATATTTCGTGAATATTTTTTGGGATATCGTAAAGTGAAAGAAGTCGATTACATTTTTTTTTGTAACGTCACATGGATACGTTGTTAGGTGCCTGTTGGTCCGCGATAGGATAGGCGAACATTTTTTAACTCTGTTCTACCTAATTAAAAATCTGAAAAAATCATGGTGATAGTCATCATTTCCTTTACATATTTTTTTTATTTAAATGTAGGTATTTTTGAAAATTTTAAACGTTTCTCTTAAATTGAATTAAAAAAAATACCGGGTTGTTGATCACAAAATGACTTCAATACCTTAAATTCACCAAGTTTAATTTACAAATTATAAAATTTTATATTTTTGGTAGAACAATTAATTTAAAAATTTTGTAGTTCACTTCTATCAGCAGTCCCTATGACTCTTTTTGGTTGATGAACAAAAATAAAACCATTTCCTCTCTTATTTCAAATACTTGATTAACAATAACGCATTCTAGGAATACGAATTGTTCTTGAAGTGCCATGTGAGAAATTTACGAAATCCACGACGCGTTCTGGGTAAAAATGTTTTCAGCTAAATAAAAATCGGAAAAGTGAATCTTCTGCATGAAACCATCCAACTAATTTTGATGTTGGAGGTCTTTCGAGATATTCGAAAAATTTTTCTTTTGACCGATTGGAATTATTAATACGATTCCGGGAGGGTTGCTATATATGTATATAAATTATATATATATATATATGACTCGTTATGCGACCATTGTGAAATTCCGTCGAACCCGATAAAGAAGTCGGGCAAAAACGGCACAAGGCCTGAACCCGATCTTTCGGAATCAATAAACTATTTCAAACTTTACATAGCGGAATGAGCAAAGAAAAGACGAACCGGGGAACAATGGCGTGTGACGTCAGAAGCGGAGAGAGCTGCATTGTTAGGTCATCAGGAAACCATTCATATCACTTGATGGTACAATGCATCTCAATCTCGGTGCCAAACTCCATCTCTTTCCTCGTAGATGTCTTGGGTCTCGGTCTCTGCTCGGAACAGATAGCAAGAAAATATCTGTGCATGTATCTCCTCTGCATGCGTATACTGACTATACAGTGATATTACTGAGGACTAGGATCGCGCTATCCACGCTATATCTTTCGCTTCTATTGTTTTTCCAACCACATAAATTCCTACGTTAGTAGCACACGATTTGGTTATCATGAAACAAACTTCGATTAAAAGAGATCGTGATTATCTCAAAATCTAACGACTCGAACTTCATAAATGTTTAACTGTTTCGTAATTTAGAAATGAAACTTTTGAAAAGCTGCAGGACACGTGGGACATACTATGTATTAACATTTAGTTTTCTGTTAGTACCTATTAACGGTTATCTATTACTAGGATTATATAGAACAAACAAAAATTGATTTTGGCTTTAGCTTTTGAAATAAAAAACACCATCGCCTTCCTCAATCGCTTCAACAAACTCCAATGTTTTTCGGAGCCGTTCACTACCCTCTGTTGGCCTTAAATGCAGACAAAGGAGCGTTATCGTCCCTTTTTGAGCAAACGTATTATTAAACAAGTGGTTTTTAAATTGAGTTTAAATGAGAACATTTTTGGTTTACTTTTGATTTTAACTAAAACACTAAATTAAGTTTTTTTTTAAACTTCCCCTGTTCAATTTATGAAGTTTAATTTCGACAAGACATTGGCCTTAGGATTCAAAGATAAGCGATCAAAATTTCAACAATCTTGGTAGTATTGGAGTTTGGGCTGCAATAACGAATTTTTTGTATATAAATTTTCGATTAATTCGATTTTCTTAAAAAAAAAATATGTTGTAGTGTTCGTTATGGTCATCAAGAATATATGTATATGTTGTGCGCGGAAATAAGACGTTCATGGTGTTTCTGAGATTCTAAATTTTCAAAAATGTTTTGTATTTGTCTTCAGTGTGTATGTGTACCAACGTGATAATGACATCGTTAGTAGTTGTGTAGTTGATTTATTTTAATATTGGGTGCATGTTGTATTTGTAATTTTTAGATTGAATAACGAAACATAGGTTATGCGGTAGTAGGTGTGGGTTCGTGTAAATTCACACGTCCACGCCTACACCATATAACCCAGTACGCTTGTATAAATATAAACAATTCCTCTTCAACCGTTCTTTAATCTCATCTTAACGTAAACAGTGCATAGTCGCAAGATTAATTAAACATAACAATACAAGTACTAATGATGTCATTATCGCGTTGATTTACATACACATTGAAAACAAATACAAGACACTTTTGAAAATTTAAAAGCTCAAAAACACCATGAACGGCTCATTTTCGCACCCAACATAAGTCATAAATCAAAAGTGGGTAAGCTGTTGTGCATAATTACCAACAAGTATATCAAAATTACCTTACAATATTATGTTTCATGTAAATATATGTCTATTTCAATTTAGGATGTGACCTGTGCAAAAAATTATATTTGGTAATCCCTAGTCCCAATTCTTCGTGTCTTCAGAAAATGTAGAATGTTCCACACCAATTTTATTTAATTAATTACATAGTTAGTATATGTTTTCTCAACGTCAATACCATATAAAATTCGTTAAAGATATTTTTTTTATCTTGACCATGGGCTTTAATTTTTATTAACTTAATAATAGTTTCTTTTAATTAATTTTTTTTAAATAGGGTCTAATAATAAATTTACCAATATTATATAATAAAAATAGCAATAACATTATCAGCCTGTATTTGATTTCCACTTTTTTCTAATTTTTTTTCTATTTGTGTATAAAACTCGGTTTAAAATTGACCAAAGATCAAAAAATACGAATAACATAATCTAAGATATTAAATTGTCAAAAATCTTCTTGATTAGCCCCTGTATAACTAGTTCATTAATATTTATGCGCGCGCATCCAACTCGACAAATTTCGGTCTCCTTCGTTCGTTCGTCGTTGGTCCTTCTTCTCCGTCTGAACTTGAACCGATCAACAGCGTATCGCCATTTTGTGAAATTGAAAAAACATTTTTAACAATTTCACATAATTTAAGGGATGTAAAAGATTATTGCGATACACAATCAACTACTAAACATCAGTAGAACGTATGAGGTGTGTATTTAATCTCCAAGTTTTCCTTATTTTTCTGTAATTTAAATTGTAACATTCGTATTTCTTTCTTTTACAGTCGATCTACATACATACACGACAGTACGAGCGGGGTCTTTGACCTAGACATCAGCCGCAAAAGTGTAAAACTGGAATTAATTTAAGGTATCTATTTAAAAAATTAAATTAATGAAATTTAAAACAATTGTTTAAATAATTACTTTGGTAATAATATCTAGGTATTTAATTTATAAAAATGCCTAATTATTTATTATCTACTTCTTAAATTATTTAAGGCGTACAATTGTACTTATATATAAATATAAGTAGAAAAATAGGTTTAAGTAATCAAATTTTTTTTTTTTAATATCAAGTGATTATTTTTTTAATGCCTTATTTCCTTCGTTCAATACCTAGGGAAAAAACGGTTCTCTTGTTCCTAATCCTCTGTCCATTTGTCACAATCGCTTTTCCTAAAGACTCAAACATACAATTTTGAAAAATTTAACAAAAAAAAATATTCGTATATCTATGTATTTAAAATATTTATTTGAAAAACAGTCTATAGTCAGACAAATTGATGGGCAAATTTTTTTTGCTATTATTAAGCCGTTTAGGATTGGTTAAAAAAAAATCGAAAATGAATTTTTCCCTTCGAGTGGCTAGACCGATTCGAATGTACAACCGTTTATGAATCGTAGAAAACATTTTTTTAAAATAAATAGAAATAAAATTTGAGTAAGAGAACATAAAAAATATTACGAATATTTCTGATATCGAAAAAAATATATGGTCATGTGGGACATCGACAGCACAAAATGCATTAAAAAAAAAGCAGTGGAAACTTAAAACTATAAAATTGTTTGAATTTTTAAATTACCTAATTATAATTTTAAAAATAACAATTTATTTGTAAATTAAACTTACTTATGGATATTTCAAATTATTATAAAATGTTATAAAACTTAGGTATATTTTTTATTAATTTTTATTTAAAAAAATAGCCGCAAAATTAAAACAAAAAAATCTTTTCGCTTTTGAAGAGTACATGTTAAAATCAGATGATAACATTATTTTTCCTCGTCGTCGTTGCTTAATTTTTTTGCTATTTTTTTAAATTTCAAAAATTGTCTCATACAAAGACTGCTAATATGAAAAGCTAACTTTTATAATAAAAACAACTTGTAATAACATTTTTATGTCGATGTCGCTGCAGATATTTGAAACGTTAGTGAAGTTTTGATTGATTTAATTTATTTCATGACCACAAGGCTTTCAAAGAATAATTTTAAGCGTTTTGGACGGCAACTGTCCAGCTGTTCGTGGTACAAAGTTAGCTGGAAAAACTATATTTTCAAAACATATTTGTTATTATAAAGAAAATGTCTAAAGCTTCAACTATATCTATAAAATTATAAAACATTTTCTTTTTACCCGACTTCATATAGAAAGGATTGATTATTAGGGAAAAGTTAACTGTTAGGCAAAATTAGTCCTTATTGAGTTACAGGGTGTTTTATAAAAAATTTAAAGCTATTTGACGTACTAAAAAGGAAAATCAGATGCTCTAATAATCAAATATATTCTAAACATCATTATTGCTGCATGCTCCCTGGTCTCGTTTTCCAATATTTTAGACTATCTTAGAATGTCGTAGAATCGCTCTAGGTAATTCTCAAGCATTGTAAACTATTCTGCAAAGTTCTTGAACATTTGGAATATTCTACATCATTTGTATTTGAAACATTCTGGACCATTCTTGAAAAATCGGGAATCTTGTGGATCATTCTCGATCATTCCAAATAATCCTCAAAATGTTTATAGCATTCTGGAACATTCCAAATCATTCTCAAAAAAGGCAGAATATTCTAAATTATATTCGAACAATATGATATATTTAAGAATATTCGAATATTTCGTTCAAATTCTAAAACTTTTTCGATGATTCATTAAACATGCATCAAACATTGCTCAAGACGTATTCTACCGTTACCATCGAGAGACAAGGCCTGCGCGCTGATTACGTAACCACCTATGCTGTGCATGAGCCTACTGTCATAGTAGGCTCCCAGGCTTACGTAATCAGCGCGCAGGCCTTGTCTGACGTAGGTAACGATTCTACTCGACTTATAGGAAATACAATGCGATGGACGAACATGTACTTATAAGAGCAGGGTGTCAAACAAAGTTAGATGTTTCTAATTACACACTTTTGTCACCCTCGTCCACAAACTTGCTGTTGTCGAGGTGTGGTTAAGTTAGGTAATTTAGCAACATAACCCCGAATGGGTGGCAGTAGGTGGTCATTGGGAATAGTGAGGACAAACAGAGAAACGCCTGACTTTTATAATGCGTTGCTTTTATCGTTTTCTATAAATTTCTATTATTTATATTGCAGATTAAGGAAAAAATCACAACCTGGAACGAGACGTAAGGTATGACATCCTCCTACAGTGTTTGGTCTACCATGAAAGTTCAGCGTACTGGTGAGTGATGTATTGTATTACATTTTTTTAACACATTTGGTAATTGTACCTTTTAATGCAATTCATGTTAAAACTTTGGTCATTTCTTATACTGATTTATGCAAATATTTAAAAGAGTATCGTACGATTCATGATTTTATTAATTTCAGTAAAATAGGATTGAAAAATTCAAAATTTTATATGTTCATGTATCGATAAAACTATTATCGAATTTAAATTTGAAATCTGATTATTTAATTTTTAATTAATTGGTTAATAATTTTTACTATTTTTGCTCATAAAATTTTAGTTTCGAAGTACAGTAGAGCATTAGGGATAATAAGTATAACGAAATAATATTTCTTTCAATTTTTGTAAAGACTAATGGAACCTTAAAAACAAATTTAAACAAATTTTGTTCTCTTTTAATTTTATCTTAAAGTAAAAAATTTTTTTACAAATTTTTAATTTTATAAATTCGCAATTATTAGAAGTTCAAATTCTGGATATCGCATTGCATTAATTAACAGCTTTAATTGATTTTACATTTGTATACCTATGTATGTATACCTATATAATTTGTTATTGTTTATACTTGTATTTTTTCCTCGCGGCGGTAAATAGTAGGAATCGGCTTCCGCGGTAAAAGTGACGAGTTTTCGTTTTTTTACGAACGTACCTACGTCAATAGGTACTAGTCGCGTATTTTTCGATTTTTGTTTTGTTTTTGAAATTGAACGTACACAGACTTTGGACTTAAAGACTTAAGGGATAGTAGTGCGCGGTCGGGGGTGTTTTTTTCGATATAATCTAAAACCGGGAGTGTTCGAAAATAAAAGTAGTGTCGGGTGTGTAACTCGAAACGTAATGGTGTGGACTTTTGGATTTTGGACCATTTTGGGGAACCACCAGATCTACAAGACTACATAATAAGGTAGAGAATCCAGTGTATAAAGTTTATTTCTTTTTAAACAGAATACACAAACCTACTTATTAAGGGCAGCCAAATTTTTTTATACTAATGGTAACAATTTTGTTGTCATCTGTTCCTTTGACTGCATTGAAGGAATTTTTGCTTATGAAAGTCACTATTCTACAGTATTACGATACCTACCCCAATATCTGTCCATTTTTCACTGTTCAGTGTTTAATGTTATCTAATTTGATCTTTTTCTGCTGCTGGAATTCTCTGAAACAACTTTGTTTTTGTTGTCAATTTCAAATGTGGTCTGCTAGAATGGAACCTACCCCGACTAAAAAGTTGGCTGACCTAGAAATCTGGAGTGTGAGGGAGCTTTAATGTTTTTCCGTTAGAAATTATATTGAGTACTTATAAAACTTTGTAGAAATACTAAAGCGAGTAATTTATTAGGATCGTCTTTGTTATTGTTTTTAATTTATGTCGCTTTTTATTATTGCAAGCTCATAGAGTCTCTTTAATGATTTATCGTAATGAAGGGGTTACGATCGCAGTAAGTGTGATGTTTTAGTGCGATAGAAATCCTATTCCTTTTAAATGTCTCCGGGAAATCCGCATGTTTACGTTGCTTTATGGCCTTCTTTAAGTTGTGTTATAAAAGTTCTCCAAGAGAGCAGCATTTTTACGAGAAATATTCGATATTATACGACTGTTGTTAAGGCGGATTTTTTCAGTCGTAATGCGAACTGCGAGAGTTTGAATTTGCAGTAAAAATTGTAATAAAACAGTCTACGTGACGATTTTATTAAAAATGTAATACTTTTTTGTATCTTCAACTTCAACAGACTTTATCGACTGGAATCTACATATGTATACAGTGTGCTCATTTTAGTGTGCAAACATGTAGGAATTTTTTTAATTAATTACACAACCAAAATACAAATAAGTATTTTTGAAAGTTGGTGTGGGTATGTTCCATAATCATATTAGGTGCACTTAGAATAGTTGCAAGTCAAACAGCATACAGGATAGGACTTAAAATTTAAAAATTGTATCTCTATCACCGAGACTACATTATGAAATTCTGTCAGTGTCATTGTCAGCATTTTCCCCGACTCAAGAATATTGCAATTTCTATTGATCCTTTTGTTTATTTATCCAAAATTAATTAGGAGTAGGTACTTTTAGTATTACGGTATAATAACCCAGCAACAGGTTTTCGTTGATTTTTTCGAAAATTTAGTTATCGTTTCTATTTCTCATTTATTTATAATTAGAACCTGGACCGATATTTAATTATTGAATTTGTTACTCAAGTTCAGCAACATAAAATGGAATTAAGTATACCTACTAGAGTTTATACCCTATAGAAATATAATTAATACGAAAAAGCAATTACCTTTGTAAAACTGAACTTGACAGTTTTAATATTGGGATTATATTTTCCTGCATTATTTGAGCTGTTTTTAAAATAATAAAATATCGAGTTAAATAATTGCATTGCAATTTAATTATAGAATAATAACGGTAGACCTGGACAATAAATATGTATGACGTACAATGCTATTGTTTGAGGATATTCAGTCGAATATAGACAGTGTATTATTATTATTCAATTAAAGCGGAGTTTAATTGAAAACTATTATTTTTTTTTGTTTATACGCATCGAGCATATTTGTCAGGCTTGAAAAATATTAATTGTACAAATAATTAATCTACTAACAAAACAATAATATATATTTTTTTTAAATTGACGCCCGATAAAAAATAGCTCTGATCTGACCCCACTATGACTGATGTATTATAGTTTCGATTAATATATATTTTTTTTAAATATTGTAGAGAAAGCAATCGCAAATAGTATTTATTCATAGGTAACCATTTAATAATTTTAATAGTGAAATTGTAGGAAAATTGACTGTATATGTTAGATATCCGTTTCCGTCAAGATTACATACACAGATTGTATTGACTGCGTATATACAAAATGTTTATGTAGAAGTGAATATTAGCTTTGCATAACCGCGTCCATTAAATTCGATGGATATTTTCCGGTGAGTGGAAGTGAAATTCCCTTTTCACAAGGGAACATGACCGGGTAATGTTATTTTGTTAAATTCAATCGCAGGTTGCTTTGCATTCCTATTTATGCCGGTGTTTGTATCCGGTGTTAGCGATGGTTCAATTAACAGTGCCTATCTACTAACTGTAGCTAAATGCAAATGGGTATTAAATTGTATACAATCACGTTTAATATCTGCATAGAATTTTAGGAACAGTGGCTAACACTTTAATCACATTTACTACTCGTTTGATTATTAATTACAAGATTAAATGACTTCAAGTAGTCTAGTCGTGGAGTGGTACTAAAAATCACATAACGCGCCTAAAGAAGTTTTCACTTCAAAAAATTTAGAAGTATGTTTTAACGAAGACATTGATTTTAAACTGCATATTTGGTTATTTTTTGTCGTTGATAAAAAGTACCTACCTAATTAACGGTTTGAACCCATAAGAACGGTGATTTAACAATAATTAAACACATCTGGGCTGTTTTTGCTTAGTGCTTGTTATAGTTATGAAGTTCCTTTAAAAGTAGTTAATTAGAAAATTTCAGCTTCCATTAGGATGGTTTATTGTTACCATAAGCTTGAATTATTTGTCGTGTCTTCGTAGTTTCGAAGTTTCCTTTTAAAGCTAGTGAAAACCCGAAGAGGTTTTTAAGTAGTTGCAGCTGACTCTGCCTATCTCAGACGGTTCGAATGTAAAATTGACGGTTCTGTGTAACCGAAATATCTATGAAAAATTTCTGTTCACTAATAGGATTTAAGAGTTAGATGTACGTAATGTGCACGGCCATATATTAATTGTTACTCCCTTTTGAAGGAATAATCGGACTATGCACATAAGAATTTCATTATCTTCACTACATATAAACCTTCTTTTGGTGCAGATATACAGTTTTACACAAAAGAATCAGTTTTAAGGGTTGCGGCCTCCTCCATTCAACCGCTATATATAAAATAGGGGCGTAAATAATTTTTTTTACATTTCTCTCAAATCGTGAATCTCATAAAAAGATTCCATAGAACATGTTTCTAATCAAGGAAATATTTTACAAATTTTATTAGGTACAATTTTTATTTCGTAACAAGGATAATGTTTTTTTCAAATTCTTTTGTTGGGCTCTATAGAAAAATTCTTCAAAATTTAAATATCGAAGGCACATTCACTGTATGTTATGTAATAAAATTATTTTTTATTTTTGTGACGATCTGAACTTGCAGGGGTTATAGTTAATGCATATGGGTGTCTGTGTATGTGTATTTACTCAGGCTGTTAGGGTAGGTATACCTTAGTTTTCTAAAAGTCGAAAGTGCTATCTTAGTAGTAGGCAATAACTTTCTGCCGTGGATCACAAAAACCGTCGACACTTTTCCTTTATATGCACGATAAAAATAACACGACGTAGTCGTCGTTTCTCTAATAAAGCACCTACATGTTACATTGTCGGCATCTTTGAACTTTACATCCCTTTCCGGGAGACACTCAACGGGCTACGCTGTTGTAATTTGGTATATACTTGACTAAAAATAGAACATTCCTATGTTCTATAGACTAAAAAGTCCTTAAAGAATAAACATTTAACTGTAAGAAATTATAAATATATCTAATGATGAAATTGTGTTGTAGTAATTAATACGATTTTTTAACGAATATTGAAGAAGTAAATTATTAAAAGGATTTTTTCAAAATTATTTATTAAATTGATATAAAACTTTGGGTAATTATAATATTATAATTAGGTGCGAGTTGTGAAACTAAAAATATCGGATATCCTCTTCTACACGCTTTCTTAAGGTATCCTTCCGCATAGAGATAATGTGGCATGCGGTATAAGTGCGAAGCCCTAGTCAGTTATTTCTTTTCTCTTTTGCGTTTCATCGCCATCTCCAATACTCGTATCAGATCTCTTTCATCTTTTTCGACTTGGCGTATCTATCCGGATAAGAAGAAATCAGAGATTCGAGGAGATAGGATTTAAAAGCGACTCCCGCTCGCTCTGTAACTTAATACATATTTTGTTGACGAGCCCAGCGAATCAATAATATTTCCTTCCTGATGCAACTCGAAAAGTTCTTTCGTAGCTTCGTGCATGCTATCAAAACCGAGAAGCCACAGCCGCGCTTTGCAATGTCTAAGGTTTCTTCTTGTTTTCGCTCTTTGAAAGGCAACAACTGCACAGTAGAAAAGCCAAACAGGAGGAATAGCCCCGTAATGCTCGAAACCATTCTGACTGAACAGCTGACCCTTCCCTCCGTCTCCTTCCCGAACAAAACCCATTTATCTTGGCTTTATCCGACCGGCCAAGCGTGCATACATACGTATACCATAGTTCTCTTTATACGTGATATATTATCGTTAGATACATAGATACTTGTTTCTGTAGGGCCAGTACCGCTTCGATAAACATAAATCGTGCAAAATACATAATGCGTTCGTTATTTAACAGCAGGTACATACACTCGTAATTTCGCTTCTACATATATTCGTTGAATTTTTCTAAACATATGGCATTCGTTAGGATCTTTCCATGTAGGTAACGATCGTTAAGGTTTTCTTTGAAGTATCTAATTTTGCCCTCCAGAAAATTTTCGCATTCCTCTATTTATTATACAAACAGAATTTCAAAAATTTCCTTAATTTTAAAGAAATAGTTCGAATCACATAATTGTTTTGACGTACCTACCTATTCGAAAAATTTACGGATTTCTTTTTTATTACTTGCCGAAAATTTTGCAAGAATGTCTATAGAATTTGCACGAAATTAGCATAAAAAAAATGGGATAGACTCTGACGGTTTACTCCCAAAAAGTATATTTGGATGAAGGACTGGATTAATATTAATTGGCTGAAAAGTGTCTTCTTTTCCGTAATTATTCAGGGCAAGTTTCTTTCATTTACATTTATTAAAGTTTGTTACATTTTTTGCTTCATGTATTATTAAAGAGGTAATCCCTTTGAATCCATCCCGTTTGGCCTACGCCTGATGCTTTTTTAATTTATTTGATTTAAGATCCTTGGCTTTTTCGAGACGCCTGCCGTTTTATAACCGTTTTCCCTTTGATTCCTCTCACGAGCAGATGTTACGCGTAAAACTGCTTACACATCCATTAAAGACGAGACCTTTGACTTGATAAAACAGATAAAAAGAATTAATACCTCAAAACATTTATGCTAGTAGGTATACCTACCTAAGTTAATTAGTGAACGCAGTAAATGGTTTCGTGCTTCATCATTGCCTTTCTAAAACGAAATACATAGTAGATGCAGTTCTCTTTTGACCATAAATGTCATCCATTAATTTCGCTGATTTTTGCATGTTGCATAAGTTTTGTAAGAAAAGACATCAAAAATCTTAGAATTTAGCATTAGACATTTCGGAAATTTCGTTGACAAAATCTTAAAGCTTTGACTTACGAGGAAAACTTGTACTCTGAGTTTGATATGAGCTTTTGTGTGGTTATTTTAAGGTGTTAACGTAATGTTAGTAGAGGAAGCTGTATCTATCCAATTTGGAGGAAATCATTCTTAAATTTTATTAACTAGGTATTTTAAATTCCAAAAATTGACTGGTTTAATTGAGTGTGATTTCGGTTCTTTAACAAAAATATATCCATAAAAGGAATCAAAGTGGCAGGTAAAAGATGTAAATAAGATAAATCTTTAGCATTTGCGTTAAGCTGTAGGTAGGTCTTTGTAGTTTATTGCCGCTTTTAAGTTTACAACTTTAAGTCTTTAATTAGAAACGAGAAAATGTTAAAAACTCCACTTAAGTGTTGTTTGTGTTTTCTTTCGCGAAACGAACTGTACCGAAACGGAAATCAAGAGCTCAGATGGAAAGTAAATCCGCTTCGTTGAGGAGGGAAGATGTCGAGAGACGGAGTGAGCGAGCGCGAAAGATTATCTCATAACTCGCGTAGCTTTTAATTAAATTTCCCATCCATTCCGAGAATAGTCGTGAGCTCTTCTTTGGAGTTGCAAATTTACACCATCTGTTGTGTAAAATGTCAGGACGTCAGCGTGGGTTTTTACAACATAAGAAAAATATACAAGGATGTAAACGTTCACATTAGCCATTGTTAATACTATATTGGTTCTGTTTATGCTTTACTTTTTTGTCTGGCATATGTTATCGATTGCTCTGTTTTACATTGTAAATTAGTTAACGCGCAAACAACCGCTGCAAAAGAGGATCAAATGTTGTTAGAATTTTTAAACAAGCTCATTGTCTTTCGTGTACGTTGCTGGCAATACTAAATTGCAGACAAAATCATCTTATAATCTATAGTCCGGCCCATTTAAAGTAGCGGCTGTGGTAATAAAAATTCCAAAGGATTCAGTTCAGTGCTCTCGTATCCTCTAACTTATTTCATTATTACTTGCATAATATACTAGTATATTTATAATTAATAAACAATTAATGGTTATTGGTCTAGGACAAAATTAAGAAGTACCTATTTTTTTGGTTTGGTTTTTCGGTCCGTTTTTTCCATCTATTTCTATGATTATTGGCTTATTTGAATGTCAGATATGGGATCAGAATTAAAACGATCCAGCACATTCAAATTGACCTTTGTACAGTAGTTTTTTGGAAAGGATTCTGCTTTATCAATGGAACATAGTCCAGCAAAGCTGCGTGTCTCAACCCAAAATATCCATCCAACCAAAATTTCTCGCAAGAGATATTGAGGTTATTTCCTATCTCTCTATCTCTGACACCATAATATTTCTTCATCTCTTCAATGTTTTTGTAAGTTGGCTACATCGAGGTTCTCAATGATCTTTCAGCCATCTTTATAGACCTGTGTACTTTTTGTGAAAACTGTAGTTCAAAGTGATAAATAGATAAGTGAAGAAGATAGATAACAAATCGCAGGATCTTCAATTTCACTACTTGAATTTGAAATTTTCTATTTAATATCTGTCGAAGAGGTTTTCGTTAAGCATCAGGATTTAACTCAAATTTCTTTTACTCAATGTCGTTTTATTTCTGTGTCATACCAATAACATTTCCAATTAGGTTAATAATGATTGGGGGGTATTGGAGTTTTTAAAGAATTTTAATGAGTAATTTCACTGTGCATTATGCACATTTACCTACTCATTTTTCCATAATTTAACATTCCTAAAAGACGTTTGTAGTATCGATTGTGAACAGGTTATTAATTTTAGTCCCAGGCCTACCGCCGAGTGTAAAGAATGATTGTTACCTACAATAGAGGGTTAGATTTGTTTGCTAACATCCAGAAGGCATGCATGCAAGAGGAAGCGGGTAGACCACCCAGGCTTGCCTTCACGGCGATGTAATAAGTGTTTCGGAATAAAAACAATTACGAAAAAGGGGAAGCCAAATGCCCAAGCTGCAAGCGTCGATAATGATGTTTCACAGAAACGTGTCTACCATTAGATTTTTCTCTTCCAAAGGGCATACAAAATCGTGTGACGTAAAAAAAGGCACCTTTAAAAATGAATATCCGAGGCGATGTACCTACCTAATGTTTAGAACTGATTTTGTTAGTTTTGTGTGGTTTAAAATTTCATGTGAAGAATAAAATGTCGATAAGAAGTTCCAAAACCCTTTATATCAAATCAATGTAATGATTGCCATGGGCAGTATACAACAATTATTGTCCAGAGTGCCTTCAGTGTGAAGCATGTTAAACGATAAATTGAACAGACATAAAAAGCAATGGATCCGCGGCGAAACCTTGTGGAACATCGTTACTTGCGCGTTTTATGAGAACCTTAAGCACAAATTATACGAGGGAATAACTAGCCGTATACGTCCGTAAATTTCAACTAATTACTGTTATTATCATCACAATAGACACTGTTGCCTACAGAGTATGTACAGAAACTTGTCACATCTTCAAGGAAGAAGTAATTTTGTCGCATCAATCGTAAAACGGAAACACTTGAACTCTTACTGCTGCTCTTACATTAAGCTGATATTTTCAACTAAAATTTGTAAATTTCTTTAAAAGGAAATTGCAAATGACTTTTAATTCAGAGTATATCAAAAATTATTATGGATCTGTTTTTTGTATTATTTAACGAAAAAAATTTTTTGAACGTTACAGCAACATAGAAATCCCTAAATTGGTACGTTATCTCGCCATAATTGTACCTTTTCTTTCCTAGTCTAAAAGTTTGACTCGTACCTAATGCAGTTCATATTGCATTTCTTCGAGAATTCTTGGTAAATTTGAGATTAGCATAACGACCGCGATGGCTGTTCAGGTGTGCCTGTTACGGTACGATCGAACAGTCTATATGTTCCTTCTACCTCTTTGGATGTTTAATTAAGAAAGTTGTAATTGCACCGAGCGATTCTCGAACGACTGGAAACGGTGTCGTTCCTCTGATAAGATGCAAACGCAATCTAATCCGAGCGCCGCATCTCTTCTACGTAACTTAATCTTGTTGCAGTAATAGCGAGTGCAGCGCAGCGTCTCGGTTTCTAAGTTTGCCGAGCGAAAAATGAAAGCACTACAAACAAATTGATACGACTTTTTTTAACTAACTCAGAATAAAGTGTTTCTTAAAAAAAAAAAAGAACGTTTTAAAATCTCTTCCATACTGCTTTCGAATTTAAATTATACGATGTATACCTATACTAATTTATTGCTGAGATAATTCCATGCTATATGATCGCCTTATAAAAATATCGCTTTTTACGAAATTGCTTATTACGACTTACCTCATTAAGCGACCACATTTAACTGATATCTTAGGAGAATTATATCTGTTATAACGACCAGTAGTCTTATTAACAATTTGAATAGGTGACAGTATCTACATCTGGGACAGTATAATGATCAAGTACAATATAATTATCAATGGCAATTAAGATAGCAAAGGTAAACAAAAACGTTTCGAGTCAATCCTCAGGAACAAAATACACGTGCATGCAGTATAATCAAAGCCCACTTTCTCATATCTCTTTATTTATTTTTTTACATAAATGTACACAAGACCACCAAAACATATTTTATACATAAATATATTAACCCTGTTAATATCTATGAATTTATATGTATCTACACTTTCAATAACACTAAATAAAAAATTTTTTTTAACTTCGAAAACATCACCGGTTATTACGACTATCTTTTTTAACGATCAAAAATGAGTGGTTCCTTCTAGGTCGTTACAACCGGTTTTAAGTGTATTTTATGAAATTCTTTAGTAATGGATCTTTCAAAGAATATTTGGTTGGCCAATTGGTTTATCTGAGAATTAAAACCAGCAAAGAAGCACGGAATTCCGCTTAACACAAATTTTCGAGATGATCTTTCGACTCTAAATGAGAGCACACTCTCAAATGAGCAGATATTAATGACAGTCACGTCGTCGAGTTCATCTAGGTTCATTAAAAGATTTCCCGCAAAGATAAGAGAAAGGCCGTTCGTTCTTTTTACGGAGATTGCATCGTGTAGCTTGATGGCTAGGAGCGACGCAATGCGATAGGGTAGGACAAACCGTGAGCCGCACAATTTTAAACTAAAGTGATGATCGTAACGATGTTGGTAAACGGATTATTAAATTCAAGAAGACTTGTTCGATATTAAATAACTACATATTTTTTTAAAGGTAAATTAGATACCTATATAGGTAACTATACCTAAGTCATGTCATATCGTAAGGTTAAATTGACCTAACTATTTTATCGTTTATGTTAGTCATACGTATGTAACTTAGAAACGTTATTTGATTTTGTGTCTGATAAACAAACTGCATTTCTTTAATTTACAATAATTGCATAAAGAAATATGTCGTTATAACAGTAAACAGAAGAGGGAAACTGCCCTGTACCCTTGTAGCGATTATATTATTTTTACTTGGCTAGTACCTATTCTTCGTTTGCATTCACTGTAGTTGCTGCTGATATCTTTTGTAAGTTTGTTCGTTTAGCTGTCTCGAGACGAAATGGTCTGCCCAGATCATCCGGCAGATACGTAGAAGGTACTTGAAAGATACCACGTCCGTTGGCTGCAAACAATAGAATATAAATGAATCTAACATGACATGATAAAAACAGGGAATATAATGGGTACCTAGTAAGAAGTTACGTAAGGTTTATTAGATGCTCGCTGACTCCGACTCCGTCTCTCCTTTGCGCACAGTTCGTTCGATAGTATAACTTCGTACCTATTCAAAATAATGTATACGACACTACACAATACGTGTGCTTATATCTGCACTGAAGAATCTGATTGTATGATAATCTCTCGGCACTTGTCAATGAAATTCTTGTATATAAGTTTTATACAACCGCTAGCACTGGCGTGAAAAAACTTTCAGTCTTGGTGATCATATTCAGTTCGGAAAGATGATGAGATGCACTTACTATGAGGTTGCTAAAAAAAATAATCTTTTATTTAATTAAAAGTTAATACGTATAACAATATAACGTCAATTAAGGTTCAAAATTATTGGGACTAATAAGAGTAATCCAAAAAATTTTCTTAGCCACGTATTTTTGTAGAGATCGATGAGAAGAGCATTTTCATAATCCATGATCGAAGAAATTTTTGCACGATGAATCCCTTAGCTACTAGACCGCTAAGAACGACGTCACGCACAAGATGTATGGCCTTTCTGTTCTCGATAGTAACTACTGTAGGCACAAGAAGTACTTGCTGGCTGGCCTGAAGATAGACACGTCGTCTATTGTTTTTTCTGTTTATGAACGTAAAGCCAACAAAAATGAATTCATTAAAAAAGCTAAAGCTTCCCCCGACATTTTTTTTATTGGGGTAATTTTGAGAACAGTAAAATGGGAGACAAGCTGTTTACAGTGAGTTCTAATAACATGAAGGGTAATAAACAAGGCAACAAGAACAATAATAACAGCAATGAAAAGCAGCCGTTAGGCCACCGTACATTATCAAAATAAACGAACAAGTTGCTCACAAGCTGTTTAATAATGGAGTCATAAATGCAGTCGCACCATGCGGCTAATAGCGAGTTTTGTACACGACTAGCAATGCTGGCCTTGAAAGCGGAAATGTTAATGCTGTTAAGGCCATTTCCGACACGCACGTTTATGAGAATATTTCTCAGACTTGCGTTAATAGATTTCAGACTTGGTGGTGACAATAATAAATGCCATTCCTTGTTTCCTTGCCTTGAAGTAAGCGAAAATTTTACGAGTTTGTGACTAACTGAAATTACCTTAGGAACAAAAAGAAATGTAGTCCTTATAATTGATATACATTACTGCATCTCTATAACTCTCCTATAAATGGTACATCATAATTGATATTCAGTACAGATATGGTAATGGCATCCCTTGAACGATTTACAGTTAACGAGCTAATTTACACTTACACGATCGCAGATGAATCACAAACTCTCCTATAACCTTTCATCTTTTTCCGTTGCAACGACTTCCTGTTGCCTATTTCTGTCGCATTGTAGAAATTCATTCCCCAAACTGAGAGCTAAGATGTTGTAATCAATAAATATTGATTTGTATTCAAAAAGTAGAGAATTGTATGTCGCTGAAAAGGGTAGATGTTTTCGTGACATACAACAATTTTTCACTCATATAAGTTTTTCTTTATCATTTTGGCACAGTAAATATTTCCATATTTATACATATACCTAAATCTTAATGTAATTTTGAAATAGGAGTTTTCTCAGAGCTCTTTAGATGGTATTTGAAATTAACGTTTGCGAACCATAATGGAAATGGTGCATGTTTATTTTCGTGTCTAAACATATGTACGTGTTAAAATTTGACTTATTTGAGCGACCGTGACTAAAAACATCAGTACACTGGTAAATATTGATTTCCGCAATGTGTAACTGTGCAAAAACGCGTCAATGAGAATTTATTCGGTAAATACTCAAACATACTTTTATGCATGTTTTCAATAATGTCTCTAGTATGAAAAGTATGACCCTTGAGCTAATTAGTTTAGCACGATATGATTTCCAAATATTTAAAAATGAGAATGAGAAATAGAACAAAATTTCCTAGTAGGAATTTCGAATGGGGTTGATCAATCAATTTGATTGATTGACAAAATGTTGTCAGTCATTATACGTAAATGAGGATTTCTAAACAGTTATACGTTTCCCAAACCTATGGACATGAACTTTTGAGACTTTTCCTTTTCGTAATTAATTTCTATATAGAAAGATTATGATAGATCTTGATTAATGTATTTTGCGTCGGTCCAGGTTTCTATTGCAATTGATGTTTAATTTATCTCAAGTCAAATCTAATTTATATCTCCAATTTCGCATGAGGGAGAAATGAAATTCGAGTGCTAAAAGAATGAATCAGAGGTCTATTGTATTGCAGGATCTTCAATGAGACCGACGAGCGTATCGATTACACCTTTAAATAAGTCTAGGCACCTGCCAAACTCGACGTTTGATATTCTTGACGCGTTTCTTCAGCTAGCTTACCCTCGCTTTTAAGGGTGGAGGACACCTAAAAGAATAAAGACAGATTGGGGAAGTTTTTAAAAATTTCTCCAAAGGTAGATAGAATACTATATGTTTCGTCTTTTTCACTTTAATTTTGTATTCATAACTTTGAGAAATCCTAATACAAATGAATATTTATTTTATGAAGAAGTGAAGAAGCTTTTCAAATCAATTTTGTTTTATGTGTATGCAGAAGGAAATTTAATTAATGCCTTCTAAGCAGCTCATTTGAATTCACGAAATGGTGTTTGTTCATTAATAAAATATTCTGTGACAAATGGATGCCACGGAAGTACGTACATACAAACAAACAATTAACGAAGTACTGTTAATTTCCTTTAGTTTCACAACAACTATTTGATGTACGTTCTGATAATGACACAAAGCATTAGGCAAAAGGAGAGATTTTTAGTTCTTTACAATTTGTCAACACTAGAATTTTAAATAGTATTTTTTGAAATTGATTTATAGTTTCTATTAATTTAATAAAATAGTCATACTTTTTTGTACTCGTTACGTCACTTGAAAAAGGATTCTATATATGTATGGTACGTACTTATATGTAGGATATTCTGCGGCTTAGGGAGTCTCTGCCTCAAATGCAAACACGTACATGCAGAGGGGGGTTGTAGTTAAGTGTCCCTTAGGGAAGAGTTATTAAAGCTCAGTGTGCTGTCTTTTGTCACGATGGATGCGATACGGTGAAAGCGAAGGGGAGAAAAGGCGGCACGGCTTTTGAACAGACTGATATCCTTTACAGATTAATTTATCAAAGAAAAATCTTTCCAAATTAATGAGATGTATGGTGCAAGTATACGTCACGCATAATAAATATAAATGTTTAAAACGACGCGACAGACGCATCAACTAGACGCTTTTATTAAAACGAGAAGCAATTATTTTAGGGATTAATATTTAAACTTTTACCCTCTGATCTTTCCTGATGCTTTATATAAAACGTTACGTAGGTACTTGTTATCAAAATAGAGTTAGTTGGAATTTTATAAATCGTTTTTATTTTTGATAATATATCTGTACTTACAATCTCATTCGCATGTTGAAGTAGTGAATAGTTGTAATTGTGTTCTTCTTCTTCCGCGTGCGTTTAATATTGAAAGCTTTGCAGAAATGAAGCGGAAATCCGGAAACGAAGGGTTTCTCGGTGGAGTGGATGTCAAGTTCCAACTTGGTTCGGAAGGGTAATTGCACCGATTCCCCCGTTCGCTTTCGGCAGAATTTCCGTTTTCTTTCAATGATACGGGAAATGTTACTGACTGATGCTGGTGCTGCATCTTTCTGAATTCACATCGAAGAAAATTCAGCAGTTATCTCTCGCAAAAGAACGTATTCCCTCTACATATACATTATATATTAACTACGGTATTTGTATATATGTACATTATATTTGTATATGTAGATGTAGAGTAATACGTGACTCTGCAATACGCCTCGAGAAAACTTGGGTTTCATGCGGAGCGGGACTACGTTCCATAATGTCAGATATTTAATTTCATGTCGGACGTCATACGGTGTGGCAGAAAATTTACTGTATTTTTGCAAATATATAATGTAGGTACACCTACTCGAAAATGTACAAGCTGTTTCGAAATGAAATTATTTTAAAAGGCACTGCATTCGAATTTCGCTTTAATTGTGTCTGAAAGGGTTGTCAGGTTGCCACCTCTCAGGGAGATTATACATATAAGTCGGGAGGATCGTATTTTGTATAATATGTAACTTACTCGAAATGACCCAGTAATTATTACTGACCATTTTTACAAAAATTAATATCATTCGAAAGCTAATAGATACAGTTTCTAACTTTATTTGTACTTTTATATGAGCTACTTCCAGTAATAGCAACGGAATTATAGTGGTCCCTTCATCGTCGTTATAAACGAAATCCACTGTATTTACTTATTCAGTGAATTAATTTATGAAGCTTTTATAATCATCTACTCACAAAGATATAGGTAATTCACTAAAATGCTTCTAGCAGATTTTTGATTTTTTTCTTAAAATGTAATATTTCAGCAATTCTAACTTACTCTTCCTCTATTTTAATATCGATTGTATATCTATGTATAGACATACACCGATGTGCATTCTTTATTGAGCACTGTGACGGAAAACGTTTATATATGAACAGCAGTTGCAACTGATACCTCAATTTCACATGCATTTCGAAAATTCAAATGCTGTCACATCGGTACCAATACGACTGCATTAAATGGCTTTATAAAAATTCTGTTTGAAAATGTGTCGGAAACATTCGCTTGCTGCAAGCTGTTCTATATGTATAAGATTCGAAACAGATACGTGAAATATACGTACCTACATATTACATTTCCTATTAGTTTTCTTGACGTTTCACACAAATTGACTTCTGTATATACAGCCAAAATTGTTTACAACGACATCGCTTAAAACGATGTACCGGTTATATCGACCAAAATTATAGGTCCCAGCCGAATGCTATATGATCGCTGTATAAAAAATACCGCTTTTTACGACATTGCTTATTACGACATACCTCATTAAACGACCATTTATAACTAATATCTTGGGAGAATTGTATCTGTTATAACGACAAGCAGTCTTAACAATTTGAATAGGTGACAGTATCCACATTTGGGACAGTATAATGATCAAGTACAATATAATGATCAATGGCAATTAAGATAGCAAAGGTAAACAAAAACGTTTCGAGTCAATTCTCAGGAACAAAATACACCTGCATGCAGTATAATCAAAGCCCGCTTTCTCATTTCTCTTCAGTTACTTTGTTACTTAAATGTACACAAGACGCACCAAAACATATTTTATACATGAATATATTAATCCTATTAATATCTATGGATTTATATGTACCTGCATATTCAATAACATTAAATGAAAAATTATTTTGTACCTCGAAAACATCACCGGTTATTAGGACTATCGGTCTTTACGACCAAAAAATGCATGGTCCCTTCGACGTCGTTATAACCGGTTTAGACTGTAGTTAATAAACTAAAGACAATAGGAACGTTTTGTTTCCGGCTGAAGTCGTACAGCATCTCTTCGTTACTGATGAGGAACGGTAATAGAACCTCCCCTATGGTGTTTAATTAATTGGTGCTACATTTAAATCAAAGCTTTCTTTTGAAATGTATGGAATTAATGGCACAAAAAATTAAAAATTTGTTTCAAAAGTCGTATATTTTTCCATATTGTGGCAGTAAACAAAAAAAAATATGTAGAGGCATCGCTTGATCGCTTCGCATCGCATCGCATCGTATCAGTCTGGTCTCGGTTGCGGCTTCACGACCAGCCGCGACCATTCGAACACAAATAACGCGTATTATCAAGACCGACGATCAAGCAGGCGAAGTCCGCTTTGCGCTGTACACGTTCGCAGCGCCAGTCGCAATCTTGCATTACGCTACATAAATTGTTGCACAAGAGCTTAAGAGCATTGCAACGGAGGAACGAAAGAACGTTTTCGATTCAGCTGATGTTATGCCATTAGGAAGATTTATGGGCGATTCGAGATCATCAGCTTCCTTACGTGCTCTCGCGGAAGAACTGATGAAATGTCCTCTTATCCTCTTCACTGTATGTGTGTCTTGCTGCTGTATGTGTACCAACTGTCTCCATCGGACGTCACGTAAGATGCACGACAATGTAATAATGTATAAATACACAGATCGTTAGCGCATCGTTAAGTACCTACTCGTTCTTTAGATTAAAGGAAAACAGTGTAACGCTTGAAGTTTAAATTTGATGTTTCCTACAAGTCAAAATTGCACTTTAACAACAACAATATGTCGTGCTTTCCACGAAATCTGATGGATAAGGAGACGACGTGGGATTTTAGTTTATAATTGAATTTTCTTCGATCGTATTCTTGTTTCCAGAAAAAAATTCGGAATATCTTTGTTAGATTTAACATCAGAAATTTGAAAAACGTAACGATTCTTATTTCATTGTTATAGTACTTTAATGAATATGTGTAGGTAACTGCACGAAGAAACTATTACAGATCCTTTTGGTTATAAAAAAACAATCAAGGGACGTTTTGAAAGAATTTAAAGAAGTCGAATTTTTGAAATTAGCTTTGTTCACAACCCCAAGATTTCGAATGAAACATAATGTATGGAGATAGTAAAATTTTGTCTACTGTAACTTCATATGACACTTGAATGAAATTTTGGTGTGATTAAGTATTATAGAAAACCACCGCTCGATATTTTGGATAATGGCAAGGATTTCGTTTAAAATGTAGTAGACTTTATTTTGGATTACGAACATCATTTCAAAAAATTCGTTGAAGTTCACGTAGCAGTATATTTCCTTTTTCAATCGGAAATAAAACTTAATCGTAGATGCTTGTTTGAATACAGTCAATTATTCGTAGATGGCGCGTATACCTATTAGATATGTTTGAAGGAACCCTTTCAACCCCTCTCTGTGATAATAAATAGCCTGGAATAAATTTGAGCTGACAATTTATCACAAAATTAATTAAAATTGACAACTTTTGTTTGAGAATGTGGGGGTTTATTGTGGAACTGCTCCCTTACACATTGGCAGAAATTAACTTTTTGAGTTGGTAATTTGAATTAATAGATATGTACACCGTACACCTTAGAGTATATTTTGCTGGAAGCATGTGTCGTTACACACGCACTGTCGACTTGGGTAAGTACCCATACATGTTCGCTTACGGTTGAAGCCTTAAAACGTGCTGTTTTCCGCTTCCGTCCCTTTTATCTCGATTCCGTAGCAACGCCCTATTAACTCGATAAATGTACACACATATACTCTGCAACCATTAACGAAAATTGCCCATTGTGCATAACAACGTGGGCATGGACGCGATTTCAGCAAGCGGTGCATATGTACGTTTTCGCTAGAGAAAACGATTACTATTACACAACTACGATGATGACGACGTCAGGGACGCCGTCGCGTCAGCGTCCGTTATTATTTTCGACGTAATTACTTGGCAGAGCCGTACTACGTCCCTTAAACTTCAGTATTAATCATAGGGAACCGCGCAATTTTATTTTCTTGTATTGCGAAATGTATTTTTAGATTTAACGGGCGAAAAGACGAATTTATCATCTAAATGAATCGTAAAAGACGCCAGAATATGATACTCACCATCAACAATTCGATGTAGGCTATTTCTATCTCCCCAAAATACAAATTTATAATTTTACACCAAAAGATTTTTATTACTGAATCAAAAAATTAAATAATCTCGTGTGAAACGTTTCGACTGTCAATTAAGTTTTTGGTTGAGATCTTCAAAATGGCAAAATTTAAGGTCACTACATTGGGTTACGTCCCTTTTGGCATGTGTATTTCATGTTGTTCGGGTTTATCTCTAAATTCTGTTTTATTAATTTAATTAGACAATTACTAATTTCAGTATGACATATATCTGGTATGGAGATGGTTTAATTGTTACCTACTTATATAGAACTTGTTTTAACTGCTGGCATTGCCACGTATCACGTATCAGTAAATCCGTATCCACGATACAGTTTCGTGATAAATGAGCATCGGCTTTGCCTCCTGAATATGGGGTTGGGAAATGCAGAGGAGCCTAACTGTGTAAGTAATTTCACTGCAGGGGTTACGAAACGTCGCGTCGAAGCACGTATACGTATGTAGGTGTGTGTATGTAATGTAACTCATTGCATTCAAGATATGCCGATCTGGCTGGTGGTAACGACGAGATGGCAATAATTCAACGTAAATGTGCACCTTCTCGACGATGGCAACAATGTCGAATACTTCGTATCTGCAATTTTAGAGTCTGCTCACTCAATAAAATGTAATAAATAGGCTTATACAACGAAATAATTTTGTTTGAATAGACTTTAGATACCTACCTATCTATATGTACCTACTAGGTATCTAGTTTTGTATCACTTCAATGCCCAAACGACGTAATCGATACTTTTCATGAAGCAGTTTCATTATACTGTCCATATTTATGACTACTTTTACCATAGATCTATCTAAATGGTGCACTTTTCGAAAAATTTGAAAATGTCAGGAATCGGTGAATGTTGGGAAAATTATTATTTTTTATGGAATTTTCTTCTCGTGACATTTTTGATACATTTCTTTGCAAATATTGGTGGAATTCGCATGCATATTAGGTAAAGGCGTGGACCGTTCTGCGATCCTTATAACACGTTGGAATGAGGAAGGAAGCGAGATATCCGGTTAAATCCAACAAGCATCCATTTAAATTAGCGTATCTAGCAGATGGAGTAAGGAGCTTTGTCTTGGAGTGCCTGTCCCCTTCTATCAATACGGCACAGAGCGGCATTAGCGTGACTCGTCGTCCCCTACCGCACCCTCATTGCTTTACACCGCGTATTACGTATTTGTACCGCACGATTACCAACGGCGCGTATGCTAATGCACTGTGACTCCGGGGATATTTCTGATTTGACACACTAATCCGTTTCGCCGTGATCAGGCAGAGATGAGGTACGCTATGATACGTATACTCCATGGCGAAAGTTCTGCACTCCTTGCACTCTATGTTATTACGTATAAACGTATTCGGTCTCAACTTCGGAAAAGACACCCTTTTAGTTAAAAATATTAAACCACCTAAATAAAGCAGAATTCGCTTAGGTACTCAAATTCAGCTCTTAAGAGAAAATCATAAACAGAAATCAATGAATTTCTATTATGTATTTCATTTCTTTAACTCACATTTCGATTTGAAGATGCCCCTGTGTATTAGTAAAGAATAATTAAGTACCTATCTAATATAGGCAAATTTAGTGAATTTTTTTACCCTTATCATTAATTAACATATTGTGATCTAAATGTAAATTTGTAAGAGCATATAAAATATTTTTGTTCTAATGGTAAAGTCCGTCTAAATGTTTTATGACCCGGGATATCACCTAATCCTTGGTGTTAACGTTGTTACGCCTATTCGTATTATTTTATGTGGCATGGTTAATTTTCGTGTGGTTCTCCTAATCCGAGGACCTAAACGTTTCAGCCCCGTAATTAAAGCAAACATCGCTAACAAATACTCGGCACAGAATGTAGATTAGTGCGTACGACGAACGTTGTTACGTTTTCACGTATGTATTATTATCACAATTTTGTAAATCGTAGCCCTTCCAGCTGCTGTTCAAAGCAGGCAGTTGGATGTGTTATTATAACCGCTGGCATTTTTTTATCTAGAAATAAATAACATGTTCATGTTCTGGGAACTCGAGGAATAGGAAACTGTAAAACAATGGGTACCACACAGGCACAAATCATGGAAATAATTGGCGAAGTTGTAGAAATCCACGAATAATTTCGGTTCTAATTTGTAGTCACGAAATCTAGGAATAATAGAAACAGTCTGATTTACATACACAGAATTTGGCGATGTATATAATTGTTAAGAGTCACTTAAAAAAATTTGCATTATTGGTAGGTAGGTACTAGGTAGACTGTCTGTGATATTCGTTTATATTTTTTTCTATCTCTTTGCATTAATTTTCGTAGAAGAAGATTTATGCATAATAAAAAAAAATCAAACCTAATTTGGTTGTAATATTCACGATTTCGTAATAACTAAATTTTATCCGCATAATTCTGAAAACATGAACTCAATATACTTAATACAAGACAACCAAAATTAGTTTAACACGAGTATTTTCTTCAACAGTTTTTCAATTACCTATCCTATAGAATCCCAGATGGTACTTATACCTAATGGTCTTCCTAATTTTAAAGTTATATTAGGTTAAAAAATTGTAACAAATTTTTAATCTAGTATTAAAGGTTTTTATAGAAAAACAGATTTTGTAATTAACCTCCGACATATACTTAGTGCTCATTCATGATTCAATAAGCAAATCATTATAACAAAATGAGGAAATGACTGTTCGTATTTCCACGGTAATTGTAAAGACAAAAGAACGTCACGTCTGTATTTCTATTAAAATTACAACTACTAATTTCATCATCACAACAATCGAAATAATAAGAGCATTAGAGGAAGAATATGAAAAGAGCAACAGCAAAAGGAGTAGAAGGAGGAACAATCGTCGTATAGGCGATGGCGTTTTTGTGGCATGCATTTCTTCGGTTGTGTTGCAGGCAGAGAACGGGCACGTTCGGTTGCTCTGTCACGCCATAGGAAACACAATAGGGGTCCGGCCCCTCTTTCGACGTAATGATAGACCGCAGCGTTGGAAACTATCAATTTTCCTGCACCAGCCCGCATCAGGAGGAAATATAGCCGTAATGGGTTGTACTGAAACGATTTTTTTACATTTACTCGTTAACAAGCACGAGGTTGAACAAGAAGAAATAACACCGTGTGCACGGCCGAGTGACTAGATACATAAAGATACTGTTGCCAACGAAACTTTTGCTGTACTATAGCGTACAGAAAGTACAACTTCGTAACGAAAAATCTGAAGCCCTTATCATGGATCCCTCTATTCTTTAAGTCCTTTAGTTTTTTGATGCACAAATCTCCCTTGCTTCAAAAATTACTGGTTTTACAACTAAATTTTTTCCATGTTAATTTGCCCAGAAAGGGTTAGTAATTAAAGAAAAATTTGATGCCAGTGGTAAAATAGAATCAGCACAATTGCAATAATTCCAGCAGCCATTCAGAGTAGGTACGCGATTGTATTCTGACGTGACAGAGCGGTAGTGAATGACGGGAAGGATGTAGTTGAGTGAAGAGCTTTTTAACAAGAACTAACCCGCAGGCTCGAATATCTTTGTACGCACGCACAACGAATGTCAAATTTTCCTCTACAGGAAGTTGCTTTGGGCAGCTTTTTATTAGGAGAAGAGAGAACAGCAAATTACAATTCTTTCGATTGTCTGAATAGCCTCGTTTGAAAGGTGTGGGTAGATATTGTAAAAGAAGTGTATAAATTATGAGGGAAACGTACGACTATTTTTTTCTCTCTGAAACAACATTTATTTTTGACAATTTATTATTTCAAACATAGACAGCTCATTTTTTGTACAAGTTGCGATTTCTAAAGTTTGTATGCAAAGTACATTTCTCTAGTGGTGCCTATACGTCACGTTATTTTTAAATATGTCTCAAATAAAATGGATTTTTGAAACGTCTTACTGCGTTTTTTTACATACCAGAACCATGTCATGGACAAAGAAATTAAATTGCCGACGTAACATTAATCTTTTTGCTCTTATTTTCTTGAAATCCTTAACCCAGTTCGTATAATTAAATTGAAGGGACGTGATTCTTAAATGGCTTTAACATTTTCAGTTAATTGGCCCTTTATCAATGGGTACTCGATCCGCATTAAAATTTTCTTGTACTTCAGTTTCTATTTTAAGAGTCTACACTACAGTGAGATGAGCCTTCTTTAAAATATTGTCTTCATTCTCTTTTGACTTTTTGTTGGTGACAATCTTTCGAAAAATTAATGATTGTAGTTAAGCTGATGGTATTCTTTGTTATCCATTTCTTTTTCGAACTCATAAATATTATTTTTATTGTCAATTTTTTAGTAATTATAAATTAATTCATTTTACATATGATTATTAGATTTATATTATGAATAATTATAATCGAAAACCTATATGGATCAATATGTACATGCTCGCTTATGATTATTGAAATGTCCAGCTCGCTCCACAAGCTTTTGATAGAAATAATTAACTTATCGCAAGTATTTGAAATTTCGTGTCAAATTCGACGACTAATCAACGAATTAGTTGATTTTGTGTACCTGCCAGTAACGCCCTGAACAATGTCAATTGATTACATACGTAGAACGGCACAATTTTGTGAATATTGACAGCCTTCGACGTAACTATATTTCTCTATCCAACATTAGTTAGTTATGAAATTCGAACGAACGAATTTCAATTACAAAATGAACTAAACAAACAAGGCAGGAATTGATTGCAAAAATTTTCTTTAATACTGTCACTGTCGGTATTCGTACTAAAGACAAATTTGAGTGACGTATCTATTCCCATATTCAAAAAAAAAATCCATTTTTTTTTCTTTTGAAATTGTTACTCGTCACTTTCGCAAAATGGAATTGTCTAAACATTTTATTGTTTCTAGTTTTCTTGGTCTTACTTACCAACGCAACGCCATATACGTAATTCCAATAAACATAATTGTATCTTGTAAGTAATAATAAAAAAATTGCAATCGATTTAGAGATATATTTTGAATCGTAAGCAATCAGCGCAACTTTTTAGCCAAAGAACAATAACATGAGAACAGACAAAGAATCGAAGCAGGAGACTTATTGTTTGAATTCCGTCTTTCATCTTTCAACGGAAAAAAAAAACTCAAGGTAATTTTAAACACAAATAAACGCATTTTCTTTGTATTCGTTGTTCGCTTATTTAGAAAACAAAAGAGATGAATCTCCTTGGGTATAACAGAAAAAACTCAGAAGTAGTTCTCCGCTTATAATAGCTCCCTTCTTCCGCTGGGCTTGTTCAACTTGCACTAGCGATTTCGGTTTTTGTAAGACTAAAAACAATTGAGACTTCGCATACGACTACAATAGCTAAAGAGGCAAGCAATTTTAGAAAATAAATCCTTTTTCCTACTTTGAACACCGAACATCGATCTATTATCTTTTATAATTAATTAATCAGCATTAAGCTTGGATTCATTATATCTAGACACATCATTGTAATTAATTGATCTGCTAGAATTATATTTTATAGATAACAGTTTTATGAACGTGTGGGTATTGCGTATTTTATTTTGTTGTGAGCGTTGCTGCAGTTGGGCAATTAGCTGTTAGAAGAACATTTTAAAATTAGCTGCGAATGGCTCTAATGGCTTGCAGTTTGTTCCTCACGTATTTTCAATCAATCACCACGGCCATTTTCCGCGGTTTGATTTTGACACCAGGACGTCGACGGCAGCGAGTTACAGATTAGCTTATGCTTTTAATGACTGTGCAAAAAGTAAAATTTGCTTAGACTAGAGACAGGGCAGACGAGAGACATTGAGAGGGCTCTGTTCCGGCAACTGCTACTTATCTCGGCCCAAATGCAGTCGCAAATGCTAAAAAACATTAATAGCCTCTTCCCAAATGAACGCGGACGAGTTACTTAACACGCGAGTCTAAACTACCGACCGAGTTCTATGCAAAGTTGAGACGCCAAAAAAGCGAAATATTTTGTGCCCGTTAAGGTCTTATAAACCATTAAAACTTAAACCGTTTAAGGGGTGTAATATGGAAATTTTAGGTGGATTTCTTTTAATTTTAGACACTTCGTGCCGAATTTTAAGGAAGATCAAGTATTTATGAGAAATTTATTATTATTTGAAAAATGTGAATCATACTTGTATTTTTAAAACCCTGCAATCCTGGATTATGGTGAAAATTTTACTTACAGACAAACATTACCGTACACATAATGTTATTAAAGAACACCTGGTACATTTATAAGTAAATTCTCACGGTTCTTGATATTTTTTCCAGTTGCCTGTGAAACAATGAGTACCTTACGTTAACGAAATCAATGGAAATCTATCTACCTACGTTTTTTCCCCTCATTTATTATTACAGGCACGTTGGTCGTTGTCAAAGTAAAATAAACATGTTTCGGACTAGAGACTACGGTCGAAAGTAAAACCACTGTGAAACGAGAAATAAATCGGCATCGAAGGATGAAAATATTTCTGATCGTGAATCGAGAACCGAGACCGAGATTTCAATAATAATCACGTAGTCTTGATTCGCTTCAGCTGAACCGAGCGAACACCGATGGAATTGTGAATTGCTCATCGCTGAAACGAGACGCGAGCGCAGTGAAATAATTCAGGACCATCGCGAACGTTTTGATTGATAATGATAGCAATGATGATATTAAAAAGCAGCGAAGAAGAATTTTCTTATAACAGAATTAATGACAAAAGTACTTATGATTTTGGTTTACGTACGAACCGGCAAAGAATCATTGTTCAGTGCGTGACAATGACTATTTGAATTTTTTTTTTTTTCGAAATGATAAAATTGTCATAAAAGTTTATCATCTGCTTTTAAAAGAACTATTCGGTATATTTTCGGTTCTTCCGTTCGTTGTTCATTTCCACTGAAAACCGAGATAACACTGGGAATATCCAACCCCAAAAGGAACTTTATGTTTATCTACTGATACCGTTATTACGATCTTGGGAAAAATTAAACTGCCCAGAAGATTGGAATTTTTTTATCGTTTTCAGTATCGTACAAAAATAATATTATTCATAGTTCGTAGAACAACATACTTTTTGCTGTCGTATATAAAAATTATAAAAGTAATTAGAAAGGTATAATTCTCTTATACACCAAGATATTATATTGCTTGTAAATTATTTGTCGAAATATAAATTTTGTTCCTCTTCTTTTATTTTTTCATTTCGCATGGATGTTTACGTATCGTGTACGTTCATTAATCTTAATTTAGGCCCACTGCCAAGTTGTAGTCTTTTATCTCTGATAAAATATTCGAAAAGTTAAGCTACAATCTATGAATGACGTCAGAACGAAACCTAATACGAACTGACAAGTAAATTCTTCCATTTATTTAATGAGGCAAATGTTTTAAACGTTTCATCATTTACTGTTGTTGCCCAGAACATCAAAGATGGATATTGTTAATTCCACGGTTATTCCATAACCCTTTATAAATAAACAAAGATACGTAATTACTAAACAATTAACATCATTCAAATGTCATGAAGATACGACTGTCTTTTTAAGTATGATAACATTAACACGACTTACGATTAGTACACATTTTTTTTATTACTTATAGTTACTACAAATTTCTATAACCACATTGTTTTCATTTAACGCCCCCTTTTCTGTGTGATAAAGTGCCCTATTAAGGACTCTCATTACTATTGATGGGAATAGAGAGAACATAAATTTTTGGCGTGCACATGCCGTTTATATGACGTGCTCAGAAATTATATTAAGATTAGTCAGCAACTGCTGGGCATGTAAGCGTTTAGGAAAAATGTAATTCAATAAACTTCGAACCTACAAAAATTCCGTTTGATCGTCACAAATTGGAAATTGTTGGTAAAACTTTAGAAGTCGTGGTATCCAAATCAGTACTAAAAGCTCTTAATAACCATTAGAGTTCCAAAAAGTTAGTAGAGAATAGTCTTAAATATGAAACACTAATGGGGTTTTGTTAAAGAAAAAATAATTTCAGTAAATTTTATTAGAAAAATAATTGGATGAGGTTAGGTTAGGTTAGCTAGACAGGTAATGTATTTGTTAAACGTGGAAGTAATAAAATCTTTATTAAAGTTAAATTTAACATGAAAAATCACTTATATTAACTAGTCGAAATTTAATTATTTTATTTTATTTGTATATTATTACTTGTGCTATCAGAAAATAACTAGTTTTCAGAAAGGAAAATAATTGAGTTCAATTTAATGTATGGAAAATAATTCTATTACGTACTTTTGTTAAGTATAAAATACATAATGAGGGACTCTTTTGGCATACGCTCGTTAAAGGAGTGCAGATAACGTTTTCCCTATATTACGACTGACGACCCTGCTTTATTCCTATCCCGCATATCTCCATACAGCTAATATATATGTATGGAGAAACGTTGGGCGGAATTCGATAACACGCGTGGTCGTTATCCGCTGTCCGTCCCTGTCGCCTACATTCACACAACACGCTATTTCCATCATATTTCCTGTAGATTGGACTGAATGTCCCCGATATATTCGGTCGGCGACGTATCACACTGTAGTAACTCAACTTTACTAGGGACGATGTGGAATCCAAATCCAAATGACCCGCACTTCTGCTACGTAATAAATCCACTATCATATTATAAATTTACATGGAGATATATACTTTCAATTTCTTTAATGGTAGTACTTCGATTATGGAAATCTCGAATAATAGAATTTTAATGAACTTCTTTAGTAATTTTTTAAATATTTCTCATATAATTAGTTAGTAACTCAAATAAATAATTCTGCAAGAACTCACACAAAAATTATCTATAGTCCGTTTGCTTAAAATGTTCATAAATACTTCTAATGAAAAATTCTTAGTTACGGCACTGCCATACAAGTAGGTAAAATGCAGCAAACCGTTACCGTTGTTATTGAAGGCCAGAACGCTAACGCACAACGTCATATAAGGCGGTCCTCGTAGGGAACTGTTTTAATCTTACAGCCGAGGTATTTATTGTGCAATATTTTTATTTATCGCGGATTCTTGTGGAGGAAGATCAGAAAAGAATTTGTGCAAATTTTTTGGATTGGCAAGTAATTGTTACTATTTTTTATTTAACGTTAAGTTTTGCAAAACGTGTTGATATGAAGAAAGTTATATAGACCCTTATGTAAATAATCAGTTTTCTATAAAAAAAGTCCGAGACAGCATCTATGTCCCTTTTACAGGTAAAAAAATACAGCGTTTCAAAGTGTATTGTACCGCCTAAGCGATCTTGTAGTGCTGTTTTTTTACTTCTAAAAAACAGAGGGATGCTATCCCGGGATCTTTTTATAGAAAATTCAATTATCTACAAGCAGGTCTTTATACTTTTTTCGTGTCTATTACCGTTTGGGCTACAAAAGCGTCGAAGGATCGAAATACACTTTTTGCAAAACGCTAAATAAAAAGCAGAAACAATTATTTACCGTGTTAAAAATTTCAATAAATTCTCCTCTGATTTTCCTCTACAAGAATCCGCGTTCAGAAAAATTTTTGGCTATAAAATTTCTTGGCTATCAGATTAAAACAGTTCCCTAGGAGGACCCCCGTATATAACGGCGTAAATCAGCATTCTGGCCTTCTTTAACGATGGCAACGAGTAAACTCGTAATCTGTAGAGTAGCTGAATAATGCGCACATTAACGCCTTTCTAACTTTAACAGTAATATACAGGGTGGCTAGTGGCATTTTTGCAATTTAAACTACAATAAATTTTTTATTTATAGACAGGGTATAAAAACCAATTTGCTGCATAGAATTAATTATACCAAGTTTTTGATTAAGCTCAACTTAATAATAAAATTCATTAACCAAAAACAAGCTCCAGTTTTAATACTTTAGATTTTTCCTTACAAATTGCGGATTAGTTATCCGTTTCCAAGTTTGCTAAACTTTTAATCCGCGACAGCGAGGAGGATGTCATTGCTAACATTTTAGTTACTTTTCAATGGCCGCAATAAAACGGAACAGCTCTTATCGCCGCGACTGGCGTTGAAACCAAAACGACGGCGCGAGTGCGAGAGGAAAAAGCTTTATGGGCGAATCGCCGAGCTTTTACAGACTGGGCCGCGCGTAAAAGAGAGTGAGACGAACGACTGCTGAACGAACGGCCGTATCGGTCCGTATGTAAATTAGGCCCGCAAACATTACTTACTTTAATTTGCTGATCACAGGGAACGTGTTTTATTGCCGGGATCCGGGATGTACACATGAACTGTAAAAAGGAGGCCTTAATTATACACGGTGTCCCACAACAGCCTCTATTTTAACTGTTGATGTAATTAACATTTAAAAAAAGAATTGATGATGAAATTAACTTAAAAAAAGCTTAAGTCGAGTAATTTTGAAAACGGTAACAAGAAATTTGAATTTCGTATTCTCTAAGGATTCCAGTCAAAGGACAATACAGTACCTGTATTTTACCACAGATGCGCTCTTTTGTCGTCTGCGTATGTCCATTAGTACATTTGAATTACCCCGAAATAGACATACCTACACGCCCCATTGTATTTACTTATTTATTACACATTTCGTACTATTTGTAGTATTTTTGTAAATTCATTAATATTTTCTTTTTCAGGTACAGAAGAACTTCTTTGTTCGTTTACTCATATTTCGAAACGTCTTCCTGTCTGTCCTACGTAAGTGCTATTGGAAATTTATCAATTTTTCTGTTTCTTTTTTTACTATTGTGTGTTTGTAATTACTTGACTATAACCTACACAAAAATTGAAAAAAAAAAACAATCGAATGTAATACATAAAGTTTCAATTGTGGGACACCCTGTACACCAGGGTTACCCTTCCAGCGATAACTACGAGTAAATAAATAATGCTGGTACTAGCTGGATAGAAACGGGCACAAGGAATAAAAGGAAGAGAGAGAGATAGGCTGATAGATTTTTTAAAGTAGGATGTTCATGTCAGGGGAAGAACACGGGAACCATGAACAGCATGGTACCATTTAATTCAGTTCAACTCTATGGGTTTATGTGTGCAGGGTTCTCGATGTAGTAGTCTCTTGGCACTGATGACGGATATGAGTTTACGTCGACGCTATCCCAAACAGCTTTTTAAAAAGGTTTACTTTTATTTATTTTAAATAATAAGAACACTTGTTGTTACAAATTGGTTTAGAACTTATTAATTGTAAAATTTGCCGAAAGGGATAGGAGTTACACTTATGAATACCAGCAATAGACCATGTCCGTTAACTGAACTATTCGATAAGCCGTCAACTTCGTAACTCTTTTTAATAATTTACTTTCGAAATAAAGAAGAGTAAGAATATTTGCAAAGCATGAAATTAAGTAGATGATGTGGGCAGCGCCACTCGTCTATTGCTGATAAGACACGATCCTTATTACAATGTAAGCTATATTGAGTCTGTTGACTCCTCCCTCCTTTAGTTCAAATTTTATATTTTTTCTTAAAATTAAAATTTGACTAATATACATAGTTAAAATTAAATGGGGTTAATATATGTTCCTTAAAATTAGTTTAGCCAACACGTCATTACTTGGTAGGCAATGTGGGAAAAGCCACGCTACCTTCCTCTGGGTGATTATCCACTTTACTATAAACAGCCCTTGTTTGGTCCGTATCATTTTTATTTACTTTACTTTTAAAAAAGTACCCTGTAATGAAGTGTTGTTTACAAAACATGAAAATTATAATTATAATGATAAATACAAAAATGGTTATAAAGGTATAATTATATTTGTTATTGTTATCCAATCGCTCCGTTACGTAAGTAAGGGGGTCACTGGCCTGTAAGGTAATCTCTGAAAGTTTGTCCAAATCTATTGACTTTAAATTTAATTGAATGGGTCTAACCTCTGCAATACCGTTAATTTTTAAGGGTAAAAAGACTGGTTCCTCCCTCAATCCTTGTTGCAAATTTACATATTTAAAATCTCTGGCAACAAAAGAACAAGAATAAGGGACCATTATTAAATAATTTCCTTTCAAGTCGTGCACCTCCTCTGTACCGCATTGTGCGTGTATTAAAGTGTTAACGGGAGCAATTACCAAATATTTTTCGTCACTAATCGTTTCTACAAGAGTTTCTGTCACATTTATGGGTATATGTTTACACTTAGGGTTATTGTCCACTTGTAATAAATTCTTAATACATGTCTCATGTTGATAGTTCTTTTCAATCACTTTATTATTACAAAAATACTCACTTTGAATTAATTCGCACTGTTGTTTTACATAAAACGTTTCCTTATCGTTAATTATAGCATACGGCGTAGGAGAGATTATGGTTGTGTTGTACTTCGTTGGAACCGAGTACAAATGATATAAATTAAATATGTGTGTGTGTAAGATTGGAATATGTAAAAGAAAAACTAGGTGTTCCGGTGTAGCGTAAAATTCTACATCGATAGTCTGCATGAAAAGGATGTTATCTTCCGCGTAAAATTCATTTTGACTGTGAAATTTGGATAAAATATTTTTGATATCAATTAATTGATCCGAGGTAACAATACTAAAATGTATTCGACCAAGACTAACAAAATCATTGGTCCTTCAGTTAAGACTTGCGCAAAGGCTTTAACTCCTGTTTATGATAACATTTTGATTTATCTGTACGTATCTTATTTCCTAAATCTTCTGTTACTATTAGTGGTTTATAATTTGGTTTTTTCTTATCTCTAACTAATGTTTTTAGGTATACCGGTTGGTTTTTCGGAATGGGGGTGAAGGGTATTCTATTTTTATTTTGGTATTCTATGTGTTTGTGTTTTAATTCCTCTTCTCTGTTATATACTAGGTCATACAAAGCTTTAATGCGGTCATAGACCTCACTGGTGTATTGGTGATAATGATTTTGGTCAAAAACCTCGAGCATGTCGTTTGTCTCAATGTGTCCAAACAACAGCTCCATGGGCTTGCATCCTGTTTGCGAATGTATTGTTCTGTTATAGATTATTACTGCATTTTCAAAAATATTTGACATTAAGATCTTATCTCTCGACGCGGTAATGACTCTCATGATTTCAATTAAAGTACCATGCGCTCTCTCAATAGGTGAATTGCTACTGGGATGATTTGGTGTTATAAAGTGATATTTAATTTTGTGCATACGTAGCATATCCGTAAAAAATGTATTATTGAACTCATTGTCTGCTATTATAGTTTTCGGCATTTTATATTTAGAGAATAGATTAATATACGCTTCAACCAAATCTGGCAGGTTATGCGAACTTAAAGGATTAAACATTAAAAATTTGGTAAAAGAGTCGATGGCGGTAAGGTATTTTTTACCTCCTACCGTAAATGTATCGATGTGTACGGTTTCAAAAGGCAATTTTGACGTGGGGGTCAAGTTCAACTTATATTTAACTGGATGGCGTTCGTATTTCGCTTGTAAGCAAATATCGCATTGGTCTACGAATTTTCTACAACTTCCTATTATATCCGGCCAATAGTAATAGCGTGATATTTCTTCTGCTAACTCATCTGCACCTCTATGATCTGGATTATGTATCTGAATTAAAATTTGTTGCTGTACATTATTTTCGGTAATGTCTTTTAAAACTGTATTGGTGTAAACAAGCCTAATTGATCCGTCGAAATTTTGATTTATTAAATAAGCTAAGTCCTCATAAAGTTCTCTTGTTCGGCAATGAATTGCGTTTGTTACGTTTGGATTTATATATTCCTTTAAAATGTTAACAATTTCATTCTCGTAATTTTGTTGTGTTATATTAACTAATTTTCGCGATTTATTGAAGATATTGATTTGTTTAATGCTGGGTTGGTGCGCGATTGCAAAAATAAATTGGTTTTTGAAATAATTTAGTGGTTTTTCGGTGATTGGCAAAGTAGCGTTAATATTTTCTTCTTGGGAATGTTGTGTTACATCATCAATTTGTTCGTTTACCTGTGGTGGTTTAATTTGGATGTCAGATATAATTTTGATCTTTTGTCTGTTTTTACTTTCCGGCGGAATCCCGTGGAAAACTTCATCTCGTTTCGGGATTACCGAATCCAATTGATTATTTTGATCCAGTCCTAAAATTTCGTCCATATTGTCTAAATCGATATGTTCTCGTTGGCTTACATCGCCGGGATTGTTAAACAATGACAGAAGGTCATCGGTCGTTTCCATTATATTCGTTTCTATCCGCGATAGGAAATCCGCGTTTGTGTTAAGCTTGCCTTTTTTGTAAATTACTTTATATTCAAACTCTTCGAGTTTGAGGCGCCACCTTACGATTCTGGAGTTCGGTTCCTTGAAACTAAACATCCATCGAAGGGGGTTGTGATCCGTCACTATATTAAATTGCCGCCCGTAGATATACGGCCTAAACATTTTAACAGCCCAAACTATAGCTAAACATTCCTTCTCCACAGTTGGGTAATTTACTTCGTTTTGGTTCATTGTCCTACTTATAAACATTATAGGTTTATCCTTGCCTATAGGCCCTTGTGACAAAACTGCACCAAGACCGTAGTTGGATGCGTCACACGTTACGTTAAAAGGCTTAGAAAAATCTGGATATGAGAGAATAGGGGGGTTCGTGATTATTCGCTTAATCGAGTTAAAAGCATTAATGAACTCTGTACTATGTATAATCTTTGCGTTCTTCTTAAGACATAGGGTTAATGGCTTTGTTATAGTGGCATAATTTTTTATAAATTTACGATAGTAACCTGTAAGTCCGAGAAATGATTTTATTTGTTTGATGCTTGAAGGTAAAGGGACACTCTGAATTTTTTGGACTAATTTTGGATTTGGCTTAATTCCGTTAGTAGTGACTAAATGTCCTAAATATTCTATTTGTTGTAAGCAGAATTCTGACTTGTCGACCTGTACTCTAAACTTATGTTCTTTTAAACGTTGGAAAACTAATTTGATATTATTTACGTGTTCTTCAAAAGACTTGCCCAAAATAATAATATCATCAAGGTAGACCAGGCAAACTTTGTCTACCAAACCTCTTAGCACGTGATTCATGACTCTCGCAAAGCATGCAGGAGCATTGCGTAAGCCGAAGGGCATGCGCAAGAAATGATAATGTCCGTTCTCCGTTGAGAACGCCGTCTTGTGTTGGTCTTCCGGTTCTATCTCTATTTGGTGATAACCTGATTTTAGGTCTAATTTAGAAAAATAATTGGATTGGCCTAAAAGATCTAAAATACTTGAAATATTAGGGATGGGGTACTTGTCTTCCACTGTCTTTTCGTTCAGCTTTCGGAAATCTACCACCATTCTCCATAACTTCCTACCAAATTTATCGGGTTTCTTGTTAACTAGAAATATCGGCGAATTGTAGGGTGACTCGCTCTCTGTTATTATATTTTGTTGTCTAAGTTCTTGGACCTGTCTATTAATTTCGTCTTTCTGTATTTGGGGGAATCGATATGATTTCGTAAAGACTGGTATGTCTGAATTTAAAGGTATCCTGTGTTTAACACTTCCGGTAAATGAAAGTACGTCTCCGTCCTTGTAAAAAATCTCGTTATATTCCTCACATACCGATCTAATCGTTTTACGTTGTTCTGAAGGTAAATGGTCTAAATCTATTTTTAAAGGCTTATTCGGTACTCTATTGGTAATGTTGCAAACACTAACCTCTTTGAGATTAATATGTTGCGCCCTGATCTTAGGAACCTTAAATTTTGGATGTAACGTACCTTGTACGGGGACCTCGCATTGATAGTTGTTGGCAATGGTAAGTGTTTCGGGAATTTTGATATTGTTAATCTGTTGTTCTGGTATTAAAACCGGTCCTTTTCCAATAGAAATGGGAAACTTTTGTTTACCTACGCAATTAGCTACGTGTGTATCATACTTAATCAGTTGATGAGAACAACCGTTTAGCACTATTATACCATGCTCGTAATCCAACTTAGCCTTCATTATCTCTAAGCTATCAGAACCTAAAAGTATGTCGAAATGCTTGTGAAAATTGACCATAAAAAATTTTAAATTTTGATTGTCTTCAAAAAGTTCGATGTCTACACACTGATGGTGAGGGGTTTCCGTTGTAATTGTTTTTAGGAGGAAAAATTCCTCATATACATTTTCTCCAAAATATCTATTAGCGATTTCTGGCCTAATTAGCGAATTAGTCGCTCCGGTGTCAATTAAGATTTTAAGGGTAATTTGGTTATTAATACTTATTATCAGACAAGGTAAAGTCGAATATTTCTGTGGTGAATTAATTGTTACGTTTTGGTTATAATTTTCTAATAGGTTTCCGAGGCAGTTAAAGGAAAATTTTGTACCTCTGATTGTTCGAAATTATCATTATCATTATTAATATTATTAAAACTATCAGGATTATTATCATCATCATTGGAATAGTTAGGATCGTATTGATCGCAATGGTTATTATAAAATTGCTCATCATTTTCGGGGGACTCGTTATTGTAATCAAGTTCATTAGCCGGTTCAATTTCTGCAAATGTAATATTTGGTTGCCGCCAATTTTTAAAAGTACTACGCTGGAAATTTGAATTTGCGCGATTTGGTTCGTTATTTGTATTCGATTGATTTCTATAATAATTATAATTAGTATTAAATGACCTGTTTTGATTTAATGCATTAGATTCATTGGAATTTCGTGGGCGTAATGCTAATCTCTGAAATGAACTTACTGGGACATCTTGGTTTGCGAACGAATTATTTCGTGCTGGTAACCGCGTAGCGGTGTTACCCATAGGCGTCGCTGTCATTGATCTATTAAATAAATTTTGTTTCGGTGGATTATTAGTCAATTGAAATTTTGGTCTTGAGGAATTACCAGGCGTTAATGTCCTTGGTACCGTGCCAAAATTTTGACCTCTATTAAGATTATGAGATGAATTAAAGGTTTTAGTCTTTTCTGGGGGATGCTTCATTAAGTAACCTAAAACTATGGAAGTCGCCACAGCTAGAGATTTCGGTTCGCGTACATCTAGTATTGTCTGGAGTAGCGGTGTGCAATTATTATATAGTACCTCTAATGCGGTCTGTTCGTTAATTTCTTCGTAAACGGTTTTTTGATTTTCGGCAACATCCTTATCAGCTTTTATTTTGATGTTTAATTGATTTTGAACAGTTTTAATTCTTTCGATGAACTCGCTATGTGTTTCATTTGGTTTAATTCGCAAAGTTTTAAATTGATGTGATAGTATTTTTCTATCAACAAAATCTCCGAATTTGTTCCTTAATGCATCTTTCAATTTTGTCCACGTGTCTAAATCCGGTCTATAAGAAATGAAGTCGCTTGCTTCACCTATAAGTTTATTGCAAATTAGACAAAACGCGTACTCGTTAAGTGTGTCATCATTCGTGTTTCCGTATTTATTATTAAATTTATCTATTTTGAGTATAAATGACTCTAATGTATTTGAATTTCCGTCGAATTTCGGGAGTATCTCCCCATAGTTACGTACTGTCGAAATCAATTGTTCGGTTGTAGGTTGGTTAGGTAAATTTTGATTTGGCATTGTGTTATTATGTGTTAAAATTTCGTTTCTTTCAAAACCATAAAATAACTCTCCTGTTAAATTTGATTCGTTTAACGCAGTATCGCTTAAACTAAGTGAACTAAAAGATTGGCTTAACCTAGTCACTTCCTCTTCGTATATTGTAGACAAATCTCTTTCACTTGATGAATGTAGCATTAAGCATTTACATATAACTACTTAACGTAATTGGTTTAAATTATAATTGAGTTTTTTATTTCTGACCTTTGTTTTGAGATCGTTGCTTTTTCTTTTCTTCCTTTGTTGGAGACCTCGGTGGTTGCGGGGTTGCTCCTTGAATTGTTGTATGGGAGACCTCGGTGGTTACGGGGTTGCTCCTTGAATTGTTGTATGGGAGACCTCGGTGGTTACGGGGTTGCTCCTTGAATTGTTGTATGGGAGACCTCGGTGGTTACGGGGTTGCTCCTTGAATTGTTGTATGGGAGACCTCGGTGGTTACGGGGTTGCTCCTTCTGCAGTTTCTGCGTTGATTCGTGGATTTTCAGAACAATTGTGGCCCGCTCTGTGTCAACGACACTCGTACAACTTCACGCGGTTCTAGGTCCTTTTGTGGATGTAACTTTTGGGAAAACACAATGTCCAAAAATCCGTCACGACTGCGCCAGTTTACGTCGACGCTATCCCAAACAGCTTTTTAAAAAGGTTTACTTTTATTTATTTTAAATAATAAGAACACTTGTTGTTACAAATTGGTTTAGAACTTATTAATTGTAAAATTTGCCGAAAGGGATAGGAGTTACACTTATGAATACCAGCAATAGACCATGTCCGTTAACTGAACTATTCGATAAGCCGTCAACTTCGTAACTCTTTTTAATAATTTACTTTCGAAATAAAGAAGAGTAAGAATATTTGCAAAGCATGAAATTAAGTAGATGATGTGGGCAGCGCCACTCGTCTATTGCTGATAAGACACGATCCTTATTACAATGTAAGCTATATTGAGTCTGTTGACTTATGGTGGCTATTGTTACGGTGGAGATGAATGGGGACCGGGTAATTCCACGTCCCGACTCGATGTTCGGGTGTTTGCATAGTAATTTCGAGATGCAATTAACGCCGCGGGAGTAGTCGAGATTTAAATTTTGTGCAGAAATACAAGAATCCCACTTAATCTTTAGTAGCGGACTTAAAGTAAAGCGGTAATTAATTTATCGATTAAAATTATAATTAGAAACAAGAGCATTCAGTCAACACTCAAATTTTGCAAAATTGAACTACATTCTCATCTCGTTAGTCGTTATACACACCTAAATATCGTACATTCCTAAAAGAAAATTTTATCTCTTTTTATTATGGGTACGATATTAAATAAGTGACTTATAGTAGAAATAAACATGAAAAGAACTATTACTCAAATTATTGAATGTAATCGTAAACATTTCACAAGCAATGGACTCAAAATTTGTCGTTCGAATCAAAACGGTGGTCGGGTAGGTATTTTGGGAAGTGTCAACGTTAGTACAAATAGACCGATATTCGAACACTTCTGCCTAATGAGCATGACAAGCTGCATGTCCTGTTCGATTCCGGGTATTTGATAACAATAATTATTATGCCGTATGTTCACCAGCTCGCTGATTCTCTCCCTTATTCTCTCTACTGTGAAAGGGTTGGACGGTTAGTCACGGCATTCGGTCTCTGTACTTATATATTAATGCAGCTTCTATCCACATTATGTATTGGACAGTGTTCACCGGGATTATGCGCCCAATTCTCCGCTTAAATACGACTAATTTGAATAAATGACTGCGAATTATAAACGAAATATGTGCGAGTTCTGGTCGTTATTGTACACAATTATTCGAACGATAAAAAGAACTAGTGTAGTTAATAACGCAATTGACTCATACTTCCTTAAAAAAAATTGTTGTTGTATTCGTCTTCAAATAATGATACAAAGTTGTAACGTTTCTCATGTATAATGTCAATCTTTGTTTTCTAAAACCTAAATATAACACAATGTGATATGAAAAGCCTGAGTGGAAAGAAACCCCGCCATTTTATCGTGATCATAAATTCTAATAATACAATGCCATTAAAGAATCCTTTCAAGAGAGTCTGTATAATAGATTTTGCTTGGTAACGCAGCAGCTAAAATGAGAGACAGGCGCGCCCCCTCCGGGGGATGGATGCATATTACATGCAGACCGATGGATGGATGGAATAGTCAAACAGCGCGGCGCGACGACGTATTATTAGTGCGGCGTTTTTAATTCAATGCCTCACTAAATAGCATCTGTGTATGACAAGGGTGCCGTCATGTGGTAGTTGTACCAAGAAAGGGGAGTTATACGAATTTGTTATTGTAATTATAGTAATCATATCGAGCCATATTTTTTTATATGACTGCGAAGTATGTATGTAATATCTACTAAAACCATTACGGTGTTGGTTTTGCTTCAACTCATTACTTGTTTGGATAATTGAATGACCGTAGTAACTCGAAACTTCAAAGCGAAAACTTTTACGCTTAAATGATCGTAGCATGAATGATGTTTCTGAAAGGTTTCGTTATCAGAAACCTTCGATCAGTGGTCTGAACGAATCGTCGTGTTGGTTTCGCTATTGTTCCTGTCCATACCGTAATGGGTCTGAGGGTTGGTCGATGGCGAGAATGAACAGAAATCCGTGATAGGCCGTTAGGGAATAGAAAAAAAAAACTTAACAAGAAGTTCCTTTATGACTTCGTATAGTTCTAGTGTTATATCAGCTTATTAGAAAAATATTTCTTTTAACTTAATAATAACAAAAAGTTTGGAATGTTTTTGGACTGAAGATTGCAAAATTATTCGTGGCCTCATAGGAGTTTATAAATAATGACTTTTTGTTTATGTAATTATTTACTCTTTGTTCATTTGTTTTTAATTTTATGTTTTGGTCAATTTAAAATTGCTTTCACATCTCCCATTTTCATGTAGATGTATATGTAAAAGACGCAAACGTTGACATTTACTTTTCACATCGAATTTATCTCTGTCTTTATTAAGTTGGGATATTACCCTCACGTAGTGAGGTTACGCCCCCAGAGGGGTCTTTGATGTGCACCAAGCAACAGAAGCAGCAGCGGCATCGTGTTCGGCGGCGCTACCTATTCTCCTCTTTTTTTTTCTCGGTTATTAAATTCTGGAGAGTACAGACCGGCCTCTTATTAATTACTTTCGATAATAGCACAGGAATTGACTGCGACAGGCAGGCAGGCAGGCATGCTGGAGTCGAGTCGAGAGAGTCAGTCGATTCCGGCGGAACGATAACGAAAATCGAAGTTCCTGTCGTCCTCGAAAGTGCCGCGATGCAAAGGCAACTAACTGAACAGTCGATATAATAATAATAGCAAGCAACCGATTCAGATTGCAATCGAGGAAGGAATGTCGACGGATGGAACGCGGCATGTGCTTCGGGCAACGCTGCTGATAAGGAAAGAGGAAAATGTATGTACGTACACACGTACGCCATTCAATACTAACGATAAGTCATGATGGGGATTGAGGATACGAAACGGTCATCGGATCCTATATATCTATCTTCTGGTCAAAGCGTGTGGGCATTGGATGCGAACGAACGAACGATAGATTGCTTTGGGGAGTTGCGGGGCCATTGTACCGTAATTTGAAACGATAAAGGACAATGCTTTTTACGTTTTTGTACTAAAATTGAAATTAAGAATTAAACATATATCGTAATAAAAGCGCAATTAAATTGAAAGCGGTCACCTCGAAACGTTTTCTCGTTAGTAATTTTCACTAGCAAAGATCATGAAATTTAATTAGATACCTACACCATATCAAACGTCGTCAATTTCGAATCGTTTCAAACTGACTCGGCAAATTAAATAATTTAAAAAAAAAATCCGTGGATATAAAAGTTAAGTGCCGCCAGGAGCCTCTTAAAATGGTTAAGGCTGCCGCAGGGTACAACTATTGTTCTTCTTCAGTTAATGTCTTTAAAATACCAAAGTTTGGTAGAATATTGTTTTCGTCGCAGTCGAATGCCGTGTGGTGTTAACAGCCTTACAGCGAAACGTTATTATTATATTCCCTAGGGATTTGGGAAAATGGTTTGTTTTATATCGTGCAATCGAGATCACGGCAAGAACGAAATGTTCGCCCTACACAACAGGCACACACTCACGCAAACACACACACACACACACACACTCGTGCGTTTACTTCTAATGTAATAGTACGTGTTGTAGAGAATAATTCGGTTGACGACGCTCCTACGTATATAGTTCGTATGATGGTACATTTTTAATGCAGCTTTCAACGCCGTGGGGCTCCAATTAAGGATAATACATTTTTGGCGCAGTGTGCATTTGGCACGACGAAGGGTAGCCCGACAACTGCTCTGCTAATGAACCTTTCTCATCCTCCTGTTGTTGATAGCAACATAGTGAGTGGGCTTTTCTACTATACAGGATGTTTCAGATTAATGTCACTTCACGAATTTTTTTGAAGAAAGGATATACTTTTCATCGTTATCGTTATTGTAACTGCAATTTGAAATTAATGTTTAACAGTTTTTGTGAATGTATTAGCTCTAAGCCTCTAAGTTTCAAATATTGGAGAAGAAATAGTGAAACTGAGCTGATATCTGTCATTAACACTTTTGAAATTGTACCTGCAATTTGGAAAGAATTTCGTAAAAAGCGAGACCCCTGTTTATGACGCCGTGAAATGGAACGAAACCTTGAATTAAATTTCCGTAACGTTTCGTCGAAATGACCGTTTATGTTTCGTACGTCGAGTAACCCGAGTTATTATTTCCACTCGAGTTGTAATCGAAAAAGCAGCACTAAAATGTGGTAACAACAACGTTGTCGAATTACCAACATTGTTGTCGAAATCCCTTCTTCAAAATACCTTAGCTGCTGACGGGTGGAAGGAAGGACAGCAAAGGACAATAATGCGATAGACGAGTCAGGATGTTATAATTTTCATAACTCTTTACCACAATAAATTCGCCGTATTTTATGTGTCTACAACGGCAATGGCAACATACCTTCACCTATTCTATTCAACATTTTGTGGCTTTAATAAAACGGCTCTACCTGCCCAATAAAAGACGTGTAATGGTTTTGATGTTGTAAAAGTGTGCTTTTATCGCAAGTTGCTTCAGAAAATAAATTGCGAATGTATTCTTTGTAGCTATTACCTGTCGCATAGAAGTTAAACTGCCTTGAATTTTAGCCATGGCAAACGTCAAAAGTCTGACGATGAGTAGGTGCATCTTTCTTCTTGAAATGCGGTCGCTTTTTTGAATTTTTTATCTTCAACTTATCAAATGCTTTTCCATTATTTGTTTTGCCTTTGACAAAGTAATTTATGAATTTAATTGCGTAATTACCCCAAAAAACAGTCTCTACCTTCTCTATCGTCTTCTGTCTTTCACAGCAGGTTAACCTCTTCCAGTCTACTGTTTTGACTATTGTTTCGATTCACGAGTTGTTTCATCAGCTTTGACTCCGCATATCATTTTCAGTGGCACATGTATCGATAGAGATGGGGACTTTTGAGATTTTGTTCAGTCATAAAACTAAGGTTCTTGCACAAATCCACCTTTTCCCTAATTATTTTCAAGCTTAGCCTTTTTTTTGTCTTTATTACCTGGACTTATGTTACATATGTTATTATAAATGTAAAATTTAGCGTATTATCTTTTAATAAATTCGAATATTATTCTTTCCCATGTTCCTACATTACTCGTAGGAATAATTGCTTCATAAAGAAAAAAAAAATGATGGACTGGAGTATTTGTCATGAATTTTAATGGAGTAGTTTACATATAAAACGTTGTTGTGATTAACACAGGTTTGAGTTGAGCCTTTGTCTCTAAACTTAATCTACGCGTTCCTTGGGTTGCTGGAAGCGGTTTCGACGGACTGCACGTGGTGCTACCGCCTCGCCGAGGTTTCCACGTAAACGTCGCTGACATTAAAACGGCCAGGCTGGCGCATGACTGCAATTATGGCCCAGAAATTCTTAATAAGGAAAAGACACTCTGGTTTCCTTTTATTGCACCCGATGACATGGATAAGCTTGTAAAAGGCATTGTATCAACGTGAGAAATACGTAGAAACACCACGTTCACTAACCTCGTAAACTGACGACTTCTTTTTTTATACTTTTTTGGTATGTAAGTACACTAGAAATACATAATTGCTCTTCTTGAATTTTTAAACCTTCTACAGTGCTAAGACACACATTTCCTTTGAAAGCAGTTTTAAATTCCGGTCGAAGAAAATATTTATTCTTTTCGTTTTCTTATCCTGATTTAATGTAAATAAGTTGAAAAATAAGTTGCCAACTTTTCCCTTCCATGTTTGTAGATCTACATGTTTCCATTACGTGTTTTCTTCACTCATACATGCAATTCTCAATATCTCAGTGCTCTCTAATTACCGCTATCATTCATTTTCCACTGTTGAGTTCCAAAGACTATCCAATTTTCTTGAGATGCTTTTTCCTCGTTTTCTTCCATCTCATTCTGAATTTTGACTATATTTTCTTCCGGACCGATCTTAGTCTTTATTTGTTCTTCTATTTCTTCTCCGTTATTCATTACCTTTTCTACATACTTTAACGCCCTTTTCCTGATTTAATTATATTTTCTCGTTCTCTTTCTCCAAATGCATAATCATAACTTCCACAAAATCGTTAGGTGTTTTTAATCTGCCAAGTGTCCGTCTAATATTTTTGTCGTGAATACCTCGAATAGAAATTATCTTCTTTGTTCTTATTTATTTAATTTTAACATAACCTAGGTTTTTGAAAAATATTTTTACCTTGTTCCACTAAATTCTATTATTACACACTTGTTTTTGGTAAAAATTGATTTGTTAAAAGAGGACTTTTTTAATTCCTGGGACGGTTTTGCTCTCATTAGCACAACTTGAACAATTGGTCGGTCTGTTTAACTATTACTTTCGAAACCACACTGTTAATTCAATACAGAATCGTGTTTTATTAGTGTTTGTTTCGTGTACAATTGATTTCGAATTCAGTAAAAATTTGATCATTGTGCAAAATTGAAAACATTAATTGCAGATACAAATACGAATGGAATTTAATTATCGCCTGTAATTTAATAATCCGCTTTCGTGCAGATTCTTCAAGATTTTCTATTCAGTCTCATCATTTCAAATAATTTACGGCTCGGTCGGATTATTCGTAATATGAGTCGTCGTTTTGTGAGAGGGAACCCAGCCATAAACTTTGAAGTATTAGCATATTACGAAGCGTTTTACAAGCAGTTCTATTAATATATTTAACCATTAGCCGCGGCACACCTACCCGACGATGAACGAGACCCTAATTTTTTTTTCTTTTCCTTTTTTGTTATTTTTTAACTACGTAGATAAGTCTATATATGTGCGTGTGTGAGAGCGTAGCTAACGGTTGCTCATCACTTGCTGACCGGCCCCATCGTGCCGAACAAATTTTCGATTTAATAGCCTAATTAGTGTGCAACAGTGGGTAATAACGTCAAAAGTCTGCCAACAGTAAATGAAAAATAAAAGGCGCACTCTAATTTAACAACAGTTCTATAGCCAAACTCGTCGTTATCAGTGATCGATTAACTGCGGGCAAGGAAATCTCTTTCAATAATTCCATTAGGTACTCCAAAAAAAGTTTAGTAAACTTCCTAAGTAGAACTATACAATAAGTTAACCTCAAGTTATACACAAAGCATGTACGTCAATCATTACAGCGTGGTATTTTATGGTCACCTAATTAATTAATCTTCCACTTCGGGAGCCGGTTAATACGTCGGCCTTAGTTGGTAGTGTTTTAATGAGGATCGCCTCAGTTATTGTTAGTATTTGCCCTAATAAAGTGATTCGTTACCACTAGGTACATGAACGAGTTATTGTAAGTGATTTGAAGTATGCACATCCTGGTATGCATTGAAATTAAAATTCTCCTCCCAACAATTCTCACTCTTTGTCTGGCTGTCGAATGGACCCCAAATTGGTACCAGCGTTTGCCTCCCTCCGGGTCATTTATAATTAAAATCCCTCTCGTTTTAGAGCGGACACTGAATCGGCACTGCCTACTTTCTTGCCTGCTTGCCGGTGTCGTTCATTTATTTTTGCGAATACTGACGATGAGTGGCTCCTTTTCACAAAAACTCCTCTGCGTCGCCCCGAGGTGTACATAATTCTTCACGCAGACAAGACCGCAAAAGCAGCTGTAAGACGGCTTAATGTGCACTATGAATAGCCTCATTTTGGCGTTTCATTCTTCTCACTTGAATGCCCCAATCAGAAGCGTCAAATAAACTCACCTTAATTCGACGAGTTTTTATTTTTCTCAAAGAGCCATTGTTTCTTGAATTAAAAAATTCTTATTTGTGAATATATGAACTAAAAAAACATACAAGGGGTTTTCAAGTAATAAGAAGTATATGAATTAGCAGAATTAAATCAATTCTGACACTTAGGATCATCTTGTGATTGTTTATGCTGCTTCATTTAAAAATATTTTCAAGTTCGATTTACATCCGGTTTTTTAATTTTATTTATGGAAAAAAATCACTACTGCAACCCTAATTATAAACAATCATAACTTCTACAAAATACGACTTAGGGTGTTGAAATTTTTACTAGTGAGCTGAATCTCAAAGCTAACGACTTGCCAAAATTGAACTCAATAATTTTTACAGGGCGTTCTGCATATAAACTACCACATTTCTCTTAGAAATGAACATAGCTTTTTGCTATGCAATAACATCATCGTTTTAATTGAAAATTATGGTAAGCAATTGCGAAGTGTTCGTGGAATTGAGGTGTACCTCGCATTTCAATCCGATGACCGTGACTTATTTCTATTGCATGGCACACTGAGTGTCTTCTATGCATGACTAGTCTGGAAACTGGCAAGCGCCCCTTTTCTTTGGCGCTTTGTCTCAGTAATTATCTTCGTCTCTCCTTTTTTTTATCGACATTTTAGATAATTGTTAATTACGGCGCACGAAATGCAACGCTGTCGCCGTATCGGCGTGTCACGTTGTTCTCGTCGTTTCAAAGCCGCAAAGACCGTGCCGTGTGTCTGTTTTATCGAAATCCAATTACGTATTTTTATTGCTGAAAGTAGATTAGCCGTCAGACCCCCGATAGGTATGTTCTGCATATAAAATGAGCGACGAATTGAACGAACTAATGCAACCGCTCCAATTATATTGTTACCTTTCCATAGTTTTTTTTTTGTGGTGAATTTCTATTTAACGAATCCACAATTAATGGAGTCGCAAAGTGGATTGAGGAAATTGGTATTATGGATTCTAATGATGTAAAAAAAATTACAAAATCCCATTGTTTCGTCAAAGATTTTTACGACATTTTAAACTATTGCACGTAGAATTCCGTTTTATCACAAACCTCATTTTGTACATTAAGGGGTCGAATTTTGAAAAATGTTTTGAAAATTTAATTCTGACAGAATATTTACTTAGGTACTTCATCATCAAACCTTGGTTGTAATGCCAATTGTGTGCAATGTTTTAAGTTTCCAGATTCTAGAATGGTCTTAAATTAGTCATTTATATAAACCTCACCCCCGTTGTACGCCTCTGGGGATGCTATTTTATAAAATAATTTTATGTTATACAATACAGTTTGTTGATCCAGCTTTGGGTTGGGGATAGATGGCCTGGGTAGCATTATGATTTTCCCACAAGTCTAGGATAAGGGCAGATAAGATAATATCAGATAATAATGAAAACCGTTATTATTTTTTGAGCTCAAAATAGCAGCAAGTTTCAGAAATTACTCTAGACTCTCGGGGGTAGGTAGGGTAGGGGTCAGCGCAAACTGCAAGTTCCCTACTGGCAAACGCCACCTCGATTAGTCCAACATTGGTGCCTAGCTCGAAACATCAAATTTTAACCCTTTTTTCAGCCCTTTAAGATTGATATTTGATAATTTTATTTGAGTAACTTTTCCTCAGTTTTTCTATTTACCCATATATTTTTTTTTTACTTCGGTGAATATAAAGCTCCCAGTATTAAATTATTTTCTAATAATAACCGCTCATATTGGCTTTTCCTGATAATCGTCTATTTCGCAGTAGGTATTTATTTTTCCCTTTATCTAGTTCGTCGCTTCGATCCTTTTCATCGAACAATATTTAGTCCTCGCATGTGTGAATTAACGTTTCACTGGTCATCGGTATCTCGCACATGCAGCTCAATTTTATTCCATGTACAGCTTTTCTAATGTCCTTTGTCGTTTTTATGAAAACGTAGTCTGGTGCCATTCTGTAGGACGGTTGGACGAAATTGAAATAGTTATGGCCACGATTTCGCGTCAATAACGGAGGCGTGTTCGGTATTTCGGAGAGACCCCAGCATCCCCGGCACGTCGTCCTGTTTCAACTACTGAACAATTTGAGCTCGGAATGGGTGCTTTATGGCCTGAGCACAGCAACAATAAAGGTGGCAGCGGGATTTTAGTCCCACTTTCTTAAATGACTCTAGTGTCATAAGGTGTTTTATGGGCGCGGCGCGGCTGGGTTAGAAGACCGACACTTAAAACACCCATTGTTTGGTGGTTGGTTTACCAGTCAAATTCATTGAAATACAAACGAATACGTACTGCAGTTAATAGTTTATTTAATGTCTTCGGTTGTTTTCTTTTTGAAAAAGCTAAATTACTTTAACTGTAGTTGTAGGTACCTAACATTTGCACACATAAAGGTGCGGTAGCATCCTCTCGGTTATTGTTCCTTCCACTGAAAATTCTACGAGAAACAATAAAGTAACTACTTCAGCTTAAAAATTCCCATTTTATTTTTACGTTTCCTCTAGTTACTTTTACGTATACATATAATAATACAGCTTTAGTTTGAAATTTGAAACTGGGTATAATTAGAAATCGTATTTATTGACCAATATTTTTCAATTATCATTATTTCAGTAATTCAAAAATGTTTATAAAGGGGCACAACTTAAGTAAAAAACCTTGAGTGGGTCGAATCCACAAGGATGAGGGTCCATAAAAGATTATGCAAAACAAGCAACAAAAAGCTAAAGCCCCGTTGAATTATTAATCACAAGAACTTCATCTATGTAGTATTAAAAAAGAATTGAGTGTTTCAAACAGTCATTTAAATAATCGAAAATAATGTAAGGATACAAACGGATAAGGATATAAACGGATTACTTATAAACCCTGTCCATTAAATGCAGATTAATTGAATTTCACGTAGATTGACATCTAATGGCATAACTACTTTATATTCCAAGTGGGCGAAATCAACTGCGGACATAAGTCAATTAGCAATTTTCTAAGGTGGTACCCACATGTTCAAATGCAAATTCACTTTTTCAAATGGGATTTTCGATTCTATTTACTGAAATAAATACGTTAATGAAATTTTACTTTTGCAAAGGAAATTACTTAATACCTACTAACGAATGTGCAGTATAATAGAAACATTAACATATACATACCTACATTTAACGAACCATAGAAAATGTGCAATAAAACAATTTATTATTTATTATAACTGCGTCTTAATGAACGAATAGCATCAATTTAAAAATGAAAAAGGTCCCAAATTTACGTCGATTTGCTCTGCACTAACATTTACGCACCCACTGTGTCTTGTTCAATTTATTCCACTCGTAAAGCGTGTCTTCGTAACGGGTTCATTCGATTTCAAAGCCAATTTTATCGACTTTGATTGGTTTTGGTATAGCAAGCCACTGAAAAACGTTACAGTCCATCAAAAAATTCGACAAAGCTTGATTATTGTTTGTTTCGAGTTATTGTTCACGGTACAGCAAGGGACTGCAAGAGGAGAAAGGAGAGAACTGACGAAGGGACCACGCTTTAACAATTTAATTTCGTGAGCCGACTATAAAACGGCGTAATTAATGTACCTACCCAAAAACGGCTTTGTTGTTGAATAAAATGAATATAATCGCATTATTCATTTCAGTTGCCTACTATTTTTTAACGCATTTGTATTGATATTGTTTTTCGTATACCTATTCAAAAATTTCTCTGAACATGAAAATTTAATGCAATAATAACTACATTTAATTCATAGCATAATAACTGAAACGTAAAGTTGTTTGAATGACTTTAGTTTCAAATTACAAACAAATAAAAGTAGATTTTTCAAATTAACTGCGATTCGGATAAAAAGGCCAAAAATATTATTTATGATTCCCAATAACGTAGGTAACAAATTGTCTCGACTTAGTAGTTTCAGTCTGGCAACTTTCTTCGGAGATTTAGTGATTTATTTGTATACGAATAATGAGGTGTTGTGAATAACACAAAATTTTCTTCGAAAAAATACACGAACAAAAGCTATTTTTTTTGAACTTGATCGCTTTACCGTTGTGTATTGTAAACGTAGGTACGTAAATCATTCCAAGTAAAATATCCCACTCGGTTCTAGAAATCCTTGTTCTGATTATTAAAAGCGTCTTTGTATTTTTGGATCTTTCAGGGAAACGGACTTGGTGTCATCATTCAGCTGTCTAATCCGGTTTGATTTTAACGGCAAAAGAGAGATTCTGGCAGGAATCCGTTGCATATGAGCGGTCCTTTTTTCTCTCGAGTTCTACAAACTTGTTAAATCTTTTGGAACGTTACCAACGGCTTGTGAAGCAGTATAATGTGCAATTTCCGAGATTTTGTTTTCCGGACCAGCGTTGGCGTTAACTACAACAACAACAACATTAATGCACATATATCCATGGTATCCTCTAATGTTTATTTTACCTTCGAATTCTTTTATACAAAGCAAACTAATTAATTAAATGCAAATATTAATTAAATATCTAAGAAGAAGTCAGTTGCTGTTACCAAGTGAAAATAGACATTACAAATTTGTATTAAAAATTAATACGAATAATTCGTTTTCTGAAATAATTTTGATACTATATAAGAACATACATAAGCTTTCGTCAGTCGCTGCCGAGACTTCGTGGTATAATCTCCGCTCTCGTCAACACTTCCACTGAAAATGTCAGCCGCAGTTGCTGACGAAACGTATGGACTAAATAGTTCCTATAGACCACGGCCTACATTACAGTTATAAAAAAGTGTATTTTTTAATTTCATATGTCACACAGCCCAGTTTGCTAAACTGTTTTTGAGTTTGGGTCACAGAAATTCGTATGTTAGTAGATTTAGAGCAATTTGTCTGTGACAAAGTGTTTCTATAATGTTTCGGTTATTTATTTTTTTATTTAGACCTACTGAACCCTAAAAAGCATTTAAATGCCTCAATTTTTGCATGTGAGTTTTCCATTTTGTAGAGTTCGAATATTGCGATTGACATCAAAATCATTAATTTTATCAGTACAAACGCAGAATACAAAATATGTGTACTAATGTTTGATGTTTGGAATGTTGCCAACTTGGCGTGACATTTTAAGTTCAAATTGACAATGGGCCGTTGTTTGCAGGGCGCTTATGTAAGAACTTTTTATTAATTACAGTAACCGACGAAGCAAGTACGCTTTAATAAAAATTTACTTATACAAAATTATGCAAACAAAGAAGGAAACTTTTTAATTACATTTTCCGAACGTTTTCATAAGCTCTGTGTATACACTTCGCCATATATTCTTCAAAAATTCATTAAAAGTCAAACTTTGCATCAACTTCTAGTTAATGAACGAAAATTGGTTGTCTAATCGTTAGTTAAAGTCCGCATTTCTCAAAAGCTGGAACATCTAACTTCATTAACTATACATGCGAGAATTAATCTCATCCATGTCTTGATCTGCCGCTCTTTAATTCCTGTTTCTGCTTCTAACCTAACCGTTCATATCTCAGAAGGTAAACTACCATCGCATCTTCTTTCCTTTACTTATTTATTCCACAGTATGTAATCCACAATGAGAAATAATTCTAGTAACTATTTATTATGTAACAATAAAAAGAAATTAAATTAGTGGAATAAGATTCACGTCGCAAAAGTACAAAATGTCAGAGGTCCGATTAAATCTTTTGAATTTTATTACCGGAGCCGTCATTATCGACGTTTTGAAATCCTTTTAAATGTTTAAGTAGCAGGCAACTTTAAAATTCAAATCCGTCCGGCATAAAATCCATAGCCAGAATCAGTCGGTCGGGTCGATCGTATTAAAACGTTTCATACTTTAAAATTGAACTCTGTCAACGGCAGATAGTCTAGTTTAATAATAATCATCATATTACCATAGCCTGCGATAAAAATATGAATATTTCATAAAGGTTTTACTGGAAATAAAATTTAACGGAAAAAATTAATGAAGATTTTTTAATTTCATATTTCAAAAGCCAATTTAATTTTATTCTACCCAAATTATAAAGGCGATTAGTATCTATTAGGGAAGCTCTAACAATTGTCTTAATTTTCGGGAAATGCAAATTTGATATCACATTTTGATTAATACAGAATTCATTGATATTAATTATTTAGAAGAACCGACAAGGAGAAACTCATTTCTGTTGCTATATTTGCAGTCCAATATAGCCACCAAAATATTCTGAAATAGCAAACTGCTATTCTGTATCCTAGACTATATAACAGAAAATAGGAATTAAAATTTAGCGATAGAGGAGTCGATTGCGAAACGAATGAGATAGACCAAAGTTAGTTCGCAACTACTACCTATAGAGACCCATATTTGCCGTCGCGCCTCCGTGGAGTTTTGGATGCCAACCGGACTTGAATCATTAATCTCTCCCCGTCAGGCACATATAATTCCTTCGGCATCGGAATTCCGAAGTAATGGTGGCCATGCGTCAAGTTCCAGCTCCGAAAGATAATACAGCACTATATAGCAAACGATGGCGACGACCGCGATGGTACCTTTAACCCTCCTGCGTGTCTACGAAGACGACGACTGCTGCCTGCCTGAGCTTTCGGTCGGTCGACTACGGCGATGACGATGCCGGTCGTCCGGATGGAACCTTGAGAATTCCATAGACGGCGATCCTTTATTATCCTCCGGTATTATAAACGTGCCCGCCCCACGCTTTTCGTGCAGCCTTCGCATTTAATCCTCGGGGATTTCAGGGGGCGCGCGATAACATCTCAGACATGGCATTTTTTCCGAATTGTCTCTACGTGACCTCTTCTAAATACTCGGAATGGCCGAGATAAATTCAGTTTTCCTAGCAGCTGCAATTATCATTTTTTACCGCGGGGAATAATTTACAGTTTAAATTATATTCTCTACATGTTTTGGAACTTAATCTTCATAAACAACTTTCCAAACTCAATGTCTGTTTAATAAATTTCAAAAACTATAGAAGATCAACAGAGACTCTCAGAGACTGATTGTTTTATCCTGGGGTTGCAGAGCTTTTTCCTGGTGGTGGAGATATCCTTTGTGTCATAAGTCGTTAGATAATTGATCATTGTTTTATTACATTTACATTTAAGTACATATGATGTATTTCATGAAGATCTTTTGACAAAACTTCGCAGTACATAGGTACTTAAGGACCAACAAGCGTTGAATTCAAAGAAATTTGTAGTAAGTATGTAGTATCTTTTAGGTAAGTATATGGACAAGTTCGTGCGAGATCTTTAATTTATTTCAGATTGCAATTATTAAGCAACTTCTCGTTAATTGACAAGCCAAGTACGAAGTAATTAGTTACCGTTCGAATAAGTGCTCTCATTAAGGCCTCGCCCGATAATTTGCACGCCTGTCGCTTATTAGTTTTGGCTGAAGAGTCGAACGGCTGACTATCTCCTTCCTCCCAATCTTCGTTTATCTCTCCGCACGCTAACTAACTGAACAGGCCGGAAATCGCTCAACTGAACCAGACTTCTTGCATCCAAAATTCAAACTGATTTATTCTCGAAGATCTTCTGGCGAACCTTGCCAGAGGTATTAAATTAGCTTTCGGAACATCTGCTTCTCTTTGTATATTGATTTAACGTGAATAGGACAAGTTTCTAATATCAAACAAAATATTAGATGCTATAGGTAGGTACCTTGTAGGAAACGTTAGGAATATTCGTGTTTATTTTGTAGAACATTTAAGAAGATTTTGAATACATACTCAAATCTTTATGTGGTTTGAAGTACAAATACTCCAGTTGAATAATTACTACAAGATATTTACCCCAACTAATTTATTAATTTTTTTGGTTTTAAATAATCATTTACCAATTTTAAATTTAATAAGCTAATTTTCTACCCTTCTTTTTGTAGCATTTTCAAACTTGTTTCACTTTTTTCTTAATTAGGATTTCTAAATAATGAGTGTTTTCTTTGAAACTTAAATCACCTTCGTGACAATTTGGTAATTAATTTTCTAAAATCCCTTTTATACATTTTACACGATTGTAACTAAAAATGTTATTTATCTTATTGATACATTATCTCTATTTCCTTAAATTTTCATATCCTGTCAAATACTTATCAAACCTACAAGTTCTTGAGTTCGTTCCTGTACAGTTTTCATCCGGTTTGATCATTAAATATTATTACTTCTAAATTTTCCTCTAATAACCACATAACATTGCAGTTTATTGATGAAATTAGAATTTGAGATGAAAATTTTAACGTTATTTGGCATACTTGATTTTATACATGAATATGCCAGTATTCAGGTCGAAACCATCAGTTGATTGATCGGAAAACATCCACGGGGACTGAGAATTTATAATTAAAAGGTAATCTCGTTAAATACTAATCGATACTCGATTCGACGAAGAAGGGGTTGACTTGACGACTTGAGGGGTCGTGTCGGCATCAGTAAAGGTTGTTTATGTATAGCTTCACTAAATATCTAGGTCATCTCATAGTCTTTGTGATATTTCAAATTAGAATTCTAAATATAACCAACCTCTTATTGTCCTAACTCATAATTTCGTTCCAGTTACGAAGAAAGAGTCATAATTCAAACAGAACGGATGTTTTATAGAATATTAATTTCAAATATAGTTTACTAGGTTTAATGTGATTTTACAAATTCATTTTTGATTTTTTTTTCCCCCTCATCAACACAAAACAAAAAACAATACGTTCATTTATGACAAAACCCCAAACGGAGTTTTGAAATTGAAATAAATTATTCTTGAATAGGAAATCTCTAATATTGAGAGTCTGTAAAATAAGTATTCTGATTTTTGTTATTTTTCTTCACGTACCTAATCCAACTTTTAGCATAAAAATGAAAATATAATTCTGAGAATTATAAGCAGTGTGTGATAATAGACAATTTTTACTTTAGTGAGTTTTCAACATTCAGGAAAAAGAACTTGATTTATGAATACGTATTTTCTAAGTTGACTGGATAAAGTGGATTTTATATGTAGGATTACTAAAGCAGTTGTTGCCATCGTGGAATTAATGCTAATACGTTTTCGGTCGGCGAAAAGCATCATCTCATCGGCGCGTCTCCGTCGCGGCGCCTATATCGCTGCCGCCGTCGTTCAGACGGGAACACGGGAATGCCGTCAGCTGATCTAAGCGCTCACTCTCAATGAAGGGCAAATCGATACGTGTTGCCGTCACCGGTTCATCCATTCAAATTCGTGGCAACCAGAAATGTTGTGGTTGCCGATTATATTTTCGTCAACCTAACAAATCTTGAGATAGAAAATAGGAACGAAGCACAACAATGAATTGAATTGATTTAAAAATTATTAAAACAAAAAAAATTATTTAAAGTTAATAAACAATAGTCGATGCTGTTTTCGTAAAGTTTTGGTTTTAAATATTTTCCCCGCTTTTTTCATGTTTTTAAATAAACAAAGAATGAGAGTTTTAATCTATTATTATTCTTCGATGTATCTTAAATACTTAATGTAGAGGCAAAATATTAACATGTTTAGGCTTACGGATTAGGATCATGGAAGAACTAAAGAGTTAGAGACAGCTTTTTTCGTAAATAATTTGGAAATAGTATTAGCGATAGTGTATTGGATTAAAATAAATAAAAAACTGTTGTTTGTCGTTACTAGAAACGACATCAATATTTCAGTTCACTTTTATAAAAGGTTGCAATTTACAATTGTCAAAAGATCATCAAACTAATTATCATATCCTTTTTTAGGACGTAGTTTTAGAAACGTTAACAGTACCTACTTATATGTAGAGAAGGCGCAGTACGTAGTATGTAAGTACGTTTCTAACAAGACGAGCGCATTTTTCATTTGTGTATACGTCAAAGCGACTTGGCACTCGTCTTGCCTATATGCACGTACAGACATAGCAAAAGGCTCTTTTCAAAAGTGAATGGAAGCTCTTTGAATATTTCATTAAGCGCTACTCGGGTCTTCGAGGGAGCTAAATTTAGGAGCTCCGGCTGTGTGCTCTTTTCCGTCTTTCTCTTTTGCTTCGTTTTGTGTAGCAGAAAAATAATGGTGTGAACGCGGGTTGTTTTCCAATAAGCAGGGATATTTCGATTATTTAACGGTTGCTTTGTGAAAATGTACAAAAGTTCTTTTGAACAAATCACAAAACAGTTCGTTGAATATGATGAAAAGATTTTTAATAATTACAGCTATTAAACGTTTTTAACCAGTGCGTCCCCTTTTTTCTTTATTTTTCTTCAAATTTGACGTGTTGCTTCGAATAATACTTTTCGTAAATAATAATTTTTGAATTTTATGTGGGTGGGTTTTAAGGGTGTTTTCACGAAAGAACTATTCGTCGCTTTTTTACAAAATTTTCTTCAAATAATACGAAGCTTAACATTTGATCTCGCAGACGACCTCCAATATCAACTGATGAAGGAAATCCTTACAGAACCGTCCAAGAACTTGCAACAATTCAAAATAAGCAGAATGAGCGTTTCCTGACATTTAAAATTAGCTGGATATATGGTCGTCTATGTTCTAAAAGGTCTTACTACATCCCTCATTTTCTCCTGACCCGTCCCCTACAGACTATCACCTTTTTCGGAGTTTGGCAAACCTTATTACAGGAATACTAATAATGTTTCAAACATTAAAGAAGCGTTTTTTGACTTTATTTCATTACAATGATAGTATTTCGAGTAAAATTCGTTTCTATTATTCTTTAATCCTACTTTTGAAAAACAAATATTTCATATGATCTTATTGTATCTGTCGTTCTAAATTTCTAGTGGGTATAGTGTCTATTCAAATTTTACGTCAATATTCAATATTCCTGACATTGTGATTGCTTTTAGCTTTACATTTTGTAGGGTATATTTTGCATTTACGGATGACGGGAGCGATATACGATAGATTTCTCGGTTCTTTCGCCTCGGGATGTGTTTCCACCTCTATCCTTACGGAGCTTTCTCGATATGAAGGAAATCTCGGATCGAGTTTCCAGTAGAGCTGTCGTACAAACGAGAGCCCACCTGTGCCCAGCAGGTTGTAACAAATGCTAATGCTCCCTGCACCAGCTGTTTCATCCTGACACCCCGTGTTCGTTCACCTCTATTTCTTTAACCGAGCCTACACTCACTCGGACGAAGGATGAGGACGGAGCTCCTTTTACGCAACAGTAGCACTCGCCCTAAAAGCCATGATCATTTGGACTGATTAATAAACTTGAGAAACAACTAATTTTGCCATTCCTAATTACGTTTATTGATCCTTGACCTACATTAAAATAAATAAAATCTTAGTTGGATCCGTGAATGTGCCCACGTCACGCAAGAACTACCGAATAAATTATGATCAATTTTTTTTCAGTTTTATTCCTAAAATACCTACCCAGTCTTTACCTGCAATAAAACTTTGGTTGAGAAATAGTGTCATCTGTTCATGATTTTTCTTTTTCTTTGTTTTTTTTTCCGATCGGATGAGTTTACTGTCGCCATATTCCAGTGGACGGACGGTTTGCTATTATTATCCAATGACCCTCTTTTTTCAGAAGCTGCTCTCCTTGCTTGCCTGTTCTGCATAATAAGCGCCGGGGGATTCTTGGTGTTTTTCTAGGTCCGAACCGTGTCTTTGGTCCCCTTCTTCGGGAATTCTTTTTGAGAACGTATATACGTTCCTGTTTGTATATATGTACATACAAGTTTGCATTTTCTTTTATACGACGAACATCTATTGTTCACCAACACGAACAAATGGCACAGCGATCTATTCAAAGATAACGTGTGTACGTAGATGATGAATAATGGTCACCGCATTATTTATAAGTGACAATTTTGTCCTTTACTTACAGACGGGACGTTTGTAGTAAGAAATATCGTTCCTTAAAGAAATTTCCCCATATAAATTATTGCAAGTTTGCTTCAGATTTCTTCTGCGCAAAATAAACGTTTCAGAGATTTATTTGTCGCCTTGTTTTGGCAAATTTTTCATGATAGTAACAGAAAAGCCACAAATATATACATCATACAACATCAATTTTGAATTTGTGTTTCGCTCTCCGAAAATTACTATGAGGGTCTCAAAAATCTCAAACATATATATATAATTCCAAAAATTATACCTTTCCAGATGAACATTGATTGATGTTTTAATCAATATTTTGTTTTCATGTAAATGCAATTAATATAAATCCTTTTAGGGGTTGATACTATTTTTAAAATATAAATAAACAGAATACTTATACTTTTACTTTCTCAATGCGATATAAGGGGGATCGAGATAAAACAGTTACCGTTTTAAATCAGGACGGACCACTGCGCTGTTGCTCCGACCAAACATATTATTATCCTATCAAGCGAAGCACCCTTTCGCCAGAAATGGGATCAGTCTCACCCTCCTTAACTATCGGTTGTACGGGGCCAAGGCCCTCTTCCGTCGGCCACTTTGGACCGCGTCTATTACGCAGACTTGTTTCCATCAACCCGGTCGGAGTTGTAGGGACGATAACGATGAGTTGCAATCCTCCAAACCACCCGTCGTGAGGCCAATTATCAAATAAGGCCGGAAATTTGGGCGCCGTCGTTGATGGGGTAGTTGATTCGGCTTTACGAAGACGAATTTTGATGTGAATTTCGATTACTTTTAAAAGAAAACTGAAGCCTTTTGTTATTCGAAATAAAACGACGTATTCAAACCAACACACTTTTATTAAGCTTCTAATTAAGTACTTATTATTAAAAAAATAATAATATTATTTTAATAAATTAAAGCTAATGCTATAAACAAATTCTAACCTAACCTAAAAATTGATGTTTTAAATCGATTTATATGTTGTTGTTACAGTTCGAATAAATGCCATTTTATTATTGATGCCGCACTGTAAATATACGAAAAGTCGAAATAAAACGGACATTGAACGTACGTATTTACTACGTATGCAATACAATATATGATGGTGTATTATGTAGGTTTAATCTGTTTTTCGATCGCGCAAATAAAAATGCCAATCACTGGCATTATAACGAATATCTGCTTTTGACGTCAAGCGAGAGGATTAATTGGTGTGCAATGCTTGACCGTTCAAACCCGTTAACTCGTTAAAATTGAACAAAACAAAAAGCGATACACAAATTAAAAAAAAAAATTGCGACCGAAAATAAAAGGCCGCCGAGCTGCGGTTTATATACACTTATCACCCTGCAAAAAACAAATGTTTTAGAATTAAAGTACATGCACCTACAATACCTTAAGATCTTTTAATTCACAGCTATTTTTAAGGGAACGAAAATTTATTTAATTAACTAGGAAGTGGAAGGTCTTTGCATACAAATAAACAACATTATGTCAAAAAGAGTACCAAACGTTTCTTTTTATCAAAAAGATAATAATATAAGAATATATATTTGACCACATACTCTTTGGATATATCCAAAACAACTAATAGTTCAGAAATAAACAAAAGTTTAAAATTCAATAAAGGAGGGTGCAAATCGACTATTGATATAAAAGGAAAATTTCTAGCTATCCGATCTACACCCCTAAATAGAGTCTTTTCAAAATACTATGGGTCAAATATGACCCAACAAAGTTGAGGATTACACAAAGAAAATATCAGAATTAAATAAAATCCACGTATCCTTGCTCTCTTTTTTTTTTAATTTGTCTGTATTCGTTATATTTTCATTATATAAAATTGGTACAACAATAGAAGCTTAGAAAGATATAAGTTAATTAACAAATAAGAAGGTATTTCTTCTCCTGTTCGTTCGTTGATGGGTAATGTAACACTTTTCACGCGATACCGTAAATAGATACATACGTGCGACCGGTGCATTTTTGTGTTTTGCGGTATCGTTTTGCCACGTCACGTCACACCATACCAGAGGTAGAATAACTGCGTAAGTGCAATGGTAGCAAAAGCCCGAGCCATTCGGTCGGTATGCCGTGCCATGCCACGCCGCCACGCTGTGTTACTTCGTGCTCGCAAGGGTATAACGTATTCATACCTTGCCTGCTGGACTACCGCAGCCCACAAAGGATACAGCAACGAAGTAATATAGGTACGTGGGGTTAGGAATATGTGCGTTATCTTGTTTCACGTCTATCATGTTTCCTTTAATCTTTGAGAACCACTAGATACATCTACACTTGCACGCAAACAGACATTTCAGACCGAAAAAGTATTAAAGCACGAACACATATACGTACATACCATAAGTAAAATGGGCACGATGAAAGAAAAAAGAAAAGGAAATTGATTTTTATATGACACGCCAGATGGTACAAAATTTATAATACATATTTGTTTTAAAAGCTGAAGACTATGATGTGATTTTAACTTATTGGTATACCTATTCATAATGTGTATATTTTTTGGAACGAATAGAATCGAGTATGTGTCCATATGGTCCGCATTACAAACCGACACTGATTCAGAGATCGACGTTTTAAGATAACGTAATTTGAGGAGTACCTACTTACTGGTCGTTCGATACAGTAGCTATTTTGGCATTTCCAGAAAATCGTCCATCCATTCGAAATGGCCCGATAGAATTGATGTTTATTCATTTGTTGCGGCAAAAGATAGGCCTGGAGGTCCAGGAGTGTTCCCTGCTGTCGTGTGCTAATGCCTCTGCTTCGATGGATTTCATTGTGATCGAATCCGGAATGGCTTGTGAAATTGACAGCTGTCTCGTCGACACTGGATCCGATCAGACGCTCCTCAGTACGCTTTTTCTATAGAAACGTTCCACTCACTCTATAGTTTATACATACATACATACGTACGTACGTATAGTACTCTCCACGTACATATAACGGCTATACCGAGGGCATAGTTAAGCATGCCAACCGACCAACAAACCAAACCGACCGTGGCTTTCAGGCAGTCACGGCCCCTAATCGATTTTTTCTGTTCGGTGGTTCACGATATAATCGCCAACAATAAATTTAAGCGCTGCATCTATCATTATCTCTCCGCACGGCCGTGTCATATCCACGATTATTATTCAAAGCACTTGTTAATGTCTAGATAGCAGGCTCAGATAAAACAACTGGCTATAACTCAGGTGACGTTTCTTGTTATTCTTAGACCTTATCTATGTCTTAGACTTTTGGTAATCGTCGCCAAACTTACACCCTTTACATAATTGAATGTTATCCACGATTAGTCTTCTATAAAATAGCGAATCTATGACAATAAACATTTGTATCTTGTCTATACAAGTCCTCCTGCGTCGTAGATAAAGTTGATAGAAAGAGCACGTACCTACACATTTGCTTATGGCGAACGTAATCGTCTTCTAAGTCAATAAGGCGCAAATGAAGCAGCTGCCATTCAATGTACGTAATCCTGCGAGACTTCTATTCATCCTTCGTGCATTAATAACGACGCGATTTTCTAATCTTGAGACGGCAGAAATGGAAGCAAGCACGTCTTCCGAATGCACTTATTACTGTTAAGTAGCATGAGAATGACGCGAATTATTGCAACAGACAGCTGCGATCGCACCGTTCGTTCTCCTTATTACGCTCATCCTATATCGTCTTAAACACGTTACTTGCTTGCAACTAAAATAACTATGTACGTGCATAAGTGTGCGAGACCAGTGAATGGAAACAATCAACAATGATTTTATGATACTCGAAACCATGTAGAATAGGTTTGATTTGAAAGAAGGGTAAATGATATTAACAAATGAAAATTTCTAAATTAGATCTTGTTATCTGATTTCGACCAGCGAAAATTTAAAAGTTTCCATAGAGGGTGGTTATGTACTTCAATGACTCCTATTTCCTCTTTCATTAGTAACAAAGGCACAAACTCTGAACATCCTTCAATTTTATTGATTGACCCATTTTAAATAACTTCCAACGAATCATATTTAATATTTTATGGAGTCTAACACAGAACGAAATATCTGTAAATTGCAACACGAAGACGCAGCATCAGCAGGTGACAATAGTTTGTGACGAGTAACCAAAGACGTCCGTTTTAAAATTAGGATATTAATGAAAGTAAATAACTCATCAGTCATCACTACAATTTTCTTACTCATTAAAGATAAAAATCTAAATAATATGGGGTAGGTGCATTTAACGTTACCAAAACTAAATAATTTAATATAAATACGATATTTGGATAGTACCTATAGTATCTTACGTAGGTACTAACGTATATTTTCAGTAAGATCTTCAAAAGGTCTCGTTTCAGTATCAAATATGTGTAGGATTTTCTACGAAAACCTCTTTATAACTTAACTTCAATGGAATCCATGAAAGCTTTACGAATTCCATCTCAAATAAAAGTTCTAAACCCCACAGAAAAACTTTTATAGAATTCGTCTTTATGCTAACAGTATCTGGAAATGTATTCAGGCAAAAGGTGCATTATTCAAAAGACGTAGTCAGGGAAAAGCTTAGTGGAATAAATAGTCCCCTTTCGACCACTGGATAATTCATTAATACCCAACCATTCGTCCTACTTTCATAGTTTAAAGACTTGGTAGAAAACACTTTTCAGATACCTAATTGTCTATGCAACGAATAAACGAAACTTATCTTTATTCGACCGACAGAAGATATTCATGAAGGGTATTATTAACAAGTGAATTTATAAACCAGAGATATGTTACCTGTCTCATAAAAGCAGCTCTTAGATAAGATGGTTTACGTATTAAATACAAAACAAACAAACTTTTGTATTCTTCAGATACTGTAACCAGAACAATAAGTTGCAGATTATCAACTATATAAAGTTAAAAATATTGAAACTAATTTTTCACTTTTCCTTCATTCGTCACTTTTTTTTTTTTTAAATAAAATTCTCATTTTTATAATTTGTAGCCTAATGGAAAGAATTTCTAAAGATTAGTAAGAAATCGAATCAAAATAGGCCGAAATATACGTATTTTTAATAATCAAGTCACTCGTTCTTTGGGTGCATATTTTATGGTACCCAACTTAATAATTTCGAATCCATGGGTGAGTTATTTACTTTCTCAACATATGGGGTACGAAAGTTCATAGATTATTTCGATTGCATGTGAACTCTGTAAATATGTTTTATTAAAACTGTACACGCAACGTGTTTGTATATGACATGGCATGATTGCTATAGATCCATGGGAAACATTTCGTACAGACATAAACGTATGTGTATGTGAACATGTAACTGTGCCAGAAAAGAAAAAAAAAGATAGACTGAAACGTTGTGTATGGAATTTAAATAATGTCCAACTAGACAACGCAGTGAAATTTAAAAAGCCTAACAAGTGACTGTTAAACTTTAATGTCCAAATTATAAAATTAAACACACGGCTACAGTAATTACATAGTAATGGATACAAGAAGTACATACATAAATATGGACGTGCATGATAAATACCTAGTTACCGGTACATACAATATTTGAACTTGCAACACATATCTTCAAAGTGGACCATATTAATAAACCCACGTAAGGGCGAGTCATAAACAGATAATCCCTTACGGACCCTACAACATTATAACTTCGAGCTGTAGTTGTCACGAAAGATTAAACGCCCTGTATAAAAGATGGCACAAAAAGTAAACTCTACGTTTATTTACAGAGTGTTTAGAAAACGAATAATGTTTTATTTAAATGTAATTAACACACTGTTCATTATAAATCAAATTAAAAAAATGTTGCAGGAAAAGAGTTCCACAATGTGGGCTTTTGCAAATCTCAAAAAATTCATTTATAGTATAAGCTTCAAACAAATTTTTTGGTCGTTTTCCTTTACAGATAAAATAAAAATTTCGTGTCAAATTTGAAACAGGGTATTCGATTTAGTTATTTGTATCCAGAAAATTTCAAACTCAAGGTAATTAAAAAATCTGTAGTACTTATTCTTACAGCGTAACGAATAATTATTCATGGTTTAGCAATTTAAATTGTTAAAATGGGATTTAGTTTATCCGTTATTCCCAGAAGGACTTCTCTTATGTAAATTATTTTCCTTCCTAGTTTTTAGACTATAATTTCGTTACCTGCCTTTAAATTTATTTAAAAATCGACTTAAATGTACTTGAATACAAGATTTCTTACATTATAGGTATTAAAAAAGTATTTATAGTAGTTCTTCTATACGAAAAGAGATATAATTCATTACATTTTCAAAAAGTATATTTTGTAAGCCCCCTCAGAGCCTTGATTTTAGACAACCGGATAAATAAGGTATAAATTATACGATGTTGCCTTTCTTTTGCCTCACAGCTGCTATTTTATTTCACAAATTGCCTCTTCATTTTTGCCATTCATCACGTTGGAATGGGAGCCTTGAGAATTTTTTTTGAATTCCAATTCTATAGCACACTCTATTTTAATAATAATGACACATGATTTTCAAAAAGGCTATAAGTAAGTAGGATTTATTTGATTTTATACAGACAATCATAAAACTTAATGTTCAACATTAATATTTTGTACCACATTTCAAAAAAAGAAACTATGTATATACATATATGTCAGTTGTTGTTAATTTGACTGATAAAATTATCACCAGCAAGGTTACAATTTCTCAGGTCAGTAACAGGTTAGTTCCTTTCGTAGATATAGTAAAAAAAGAATCCTGGCAATGTTTTGTCTTATTTTCTTGTCAACTGGAATTAGTGTTTAATGTCTAGTATCAATACGACACCTCTAACAGTAAATTATCCGCTTTTACATTTATCATTTCGTATTTGTTCGGACAAGCGTTTACTATTCTCAATATTTCTCAAGTATCTCCGTGTAACGACTGTAAACGTACCGAGTTCTAAGCAAACAACAAAGTTAATTCTTTATTTTTTTTAAGTAACGTCCTATCATGTTTCATACGCTTATGGCTTTTTATCTTGAGCAATTTTATAAGGTCGTTTAACCACTTGAATTCAACTGGCTCTGTCATAAGTAATCTAAATTAATGATTTTTTGCTAGTCATCTCCATTGTTATGAGATATGCTATGTAAACTGCTTATTATATTCGAATATATGATGATGGTGGATGTGGGAATGTAACCGTGAACAAAACTAACCGGAATTTTATGGTCTAACGAATTAAAACCCTCATTTATGCTTAATTAATTTTTGGTAGGACCCAGTCAATGGATAGATATTTTATATTATAAAAAAAAATTATATGCATAAAAAATGTAGCAAGCGCCATCTGTTGACAGCCAAAGCATGATAGCTTTTAGTTAAGTCTTATTTTTGAAAACTACCTAATTTGAATATTTTATTTTTGGGAATGTATTGATAATTTATAAAGATACTTAAACATTTAATTATATGTAATTCTACTTAATCTTTACCCCTATTATATCTACAACAATTCTGCTTAAGAAAGTTTCATCCATCTTCATTTAAAAAACATGACACTGCTGTCAATATGTATGTAATTAATCATTTAATTTATTATTGCCAATGAACAAAGACAAGATATTTTTAGGGCAATAGACTACAACAACAGACTTCTTTCTTTATTGTAGTGATGTTTTCGTTATATGCTTTATCTTCCACATACCGTACGTATATGTTCATAAAAAAATTAATGCGGTACTATTGTCATTTTTGTGTGCATCATCACTGCAATAAGCATTCATATCTAATTTCACTTTTGCTTAAAGTATTTTATTGTACATATATACATAATTGTCAACCGTGAAAAGTTAATAAAACCCCACGTGTAAATGTAGCCGAAAATTACCTTTGAAAAAATTTCAAACTTCCTCGACATGTCATTAACGGCACCACAAATGGCACTTATTAGGCCCATAATTTTGTTTTAATGACAGCAATTCACGTGATAGCAAAACCGATAGCTGGCCACAACGAAGATATAAATTATTGTTATAGATTGTGGATTACAACTATTATTTCCTACGTTAAAACCCACGATAAGATAAATCATTTATGGTAATCATGCTTTTTTTATGTTTTATTGTTACACAGTCGTGACTTCAATAACGACTTTTATTCAAACAAAAGGCCGAGCGCTCTTGTTCGTACACATACGTATCTCCTTTTATGATAAAACATACTTAAATATTGACAACTGACTGTTGAGAAATTGCACCTTAAATAGTAATCTGCAAATTTCAAAATATGATTAATATGATGAATGATTGGTAAAATAATATTTGGTTGCCAAATGAGTATATCAAAAATATTTTTTTTATTTGGCAATCACCTAACGAAGCACGCTTTTTAAAGAAAAACTATTACAATTTTTTTTAGACAACCATATTATTATCTAGCAGTCAGTGATGATATATAAAGTGTTTTATCGAAAAAGTTAAAGAAAAGTTTTTGATTTTCGGGACTCTAGCCAACTTTTGAGGTTTTTGAAGTCATTTTCTTTTTAGGAAAAACTTTATTATTTAGAAATATCAAAATCACTATTAGAAATTATGTAAAATATTTGTATAATAAATATATGAACATAGCAGACAATTAAAGCTAATTCATAATAAGTTGTTTATTGTTAGTGTGACTGTTCTATCTGAAAAGAATTATCGAAGACTGCTTTTGGCAAAGAAGTATGTAACATTATGTTTATCTATATATTTGAACTTGTGTATTGTATAGGTACATTATTTTGATGGTTACAGTGACCAGTACCTACAGGCATGTTTAGTGCAGACAACAATATAAAAGCATAGCGAACAATAAAATTGAATTGAAGTCCCGTAGGCTTTTGTTAGGACGCCATTAACCAATTTCTTGTTCTACAGGATATTAAGCTGCAGTACTAAATTATATCTGGCCATTGTTGAGTAATTCGTATTGTTAGAAAAATTACTATTTCAGCTGCTCAGCGTGAAGAAAATGGTTTTGCTTGTTCCCAGCTACGACCTTGCGTTCAAAGAGCAACGAACGAACGAAAATCTTCTTACCATAACGCCCATTCTACGAAATTTTTGTTACAACTAAAAGTACAACGACAAGACATCTTGTCAACTGACAAATGGATGTTTGTAATTTAATATAAAACGCTTCAAAGTTCGTAAAATACAAACTTAACAACAAACTAAGGACGAGATAGTTTTAAATAAAAAACTGACAAGTTACGATTCCGCCCTTCGGTCAAAAGTACTGTCCTATTCTGCTCCGAATGTTAATGACAAAGGGGCCATTAAAATAAATGGCACAATTCCACTTTCTCCATCACAACAACATAAAAATTAACCCTTTACCGTTACCTTTATGATTCAAGTGAAAATGAAAAGAAAATGCTCTTCTAAATATTGTATATGATTGTTTTATTGATTAAGGGTGGAATTAGGCCATTGGAATCGTGTCATCATTAAGATTTTGTCTGACGTTACTGTTATCGTGGAGTGGAATCATCCGTAAGGGTTAAAAATCTCTTTTTCAAAAGAAAACTTATGCAATGTTTTTAATCTGTATTCCAACGCGATTTTCATTGTTTGTCGACGTCAATCGTAGCGGAAATGCTAATGTAAAATATGCAATTTTTAATGGACTTTTCCATAAAACATACAACAAGGAGGCGTGTTGTAACAGCTTGGAGACTGTTTAAAATTTAAAATTTCACAATCTTCATGCCAGAGCCCTATCGCCGGATGTCGATGATAAACTGCGAGTTGGTCGTTTGTGTCACTGTGTGCTGTCTCGGGCCTGATAATTCTCCAGATGCATAATATACGAAAGCAGATGCGTGCGTAGGTACCTATATTATAAATAAATTGTAGAATTCAAACGAAAATTGTAAAAATATGCAGGTATACAGTGCGTCATAGTTTCCACATCTATAAATTTGAAACAGGACGAAAGAAAATTTTAACTGCGAGAAAATTGACGGAACATTTTACGAATTTTGATGTTTTGCAAGTAGCAGCCCTTATGCCAATTTTTTTGGTCCTTTAGAGTGAAAACATTCATCCTATTACTAGGTAGCGGTTAGAAAATCATGGAAATTTTTCTTTAGATCTTTAAAATATTATTTCAACCCTTTTGACACATTCAGTAGTTATGCCTAAAATTTTCTTATCGATTTATGAAATTGACAGAAGTTAGAAAATCGTCTTAGTTAAATTTTTTTTTTTTTTAAATGGAAATCGAATTTTCACTGGGACGCCATGTGAGAATGGGTCAAATTTCCTCTTGTTCTACTCAAGTTAAAGATACCAATATTTCAGTACGTTAAAAACGTAAATCTCCCTGTCTCCCTCTGTCTCTCCTGTTTGGGCTTTTAATATGCCTTTAACTAGGCCCTTGAAGTCTCAGGTATTCTGCCATCCTATTTCTCCTTATTGTCCGAGCAGGTACAGAGCCGTACTCCAAACACATACCTTTAATTAAGGTTCCGAAAGGCTTTAGATAAAAACTTCTGTGGGAAGTATTTTTCAAAAACATAACTTACCCTATTTGACGTAAAATGTACCTACTATGTAGTGTAATAGTTTACTCTACCGAAAAATAAATAAGTTCTGGAATACTGGAACTGACATAAAATTGTCAAAATAGTTTTCGTGTTTATTCTTCGCGAACATTTGCATGTCAAGATAAAGTTAGATTGTGGAATGATGAACTAAATATTTACAAGGTGGTGGTGACTGCTTAATGGTTGCATAAATTTCGAATACCATTATTTCCTACGTATAAACGTACATATTCAGTTGGTTTCCAGGAAGTCATTTCAATAAAGAAGTCTTATTGCCACGCGGATGTTTGTAATTGTACGCAAATTCATATGTGTACCTACATTTGTATACTGAATACGCACATTAGCAGTGTGAATAGAAGCGTGAAATGGACAGGTGCGAATAATTACACTAATTATCTATAGGCACGGAATAATTTATCAGATATCATATATTTTGAGTATTAACATACGTACAAGACTAGCAAAATTAGCATTTTTAATAACGGATTTAATAATTTTTTTTTAAATATTTTAATAATTACACTTGTATCTCAGTTGTTCGTCCTTTCACGTTAAATTTTACCTTTTTTTATCACTCTTATTCTCCTTTCGGATCCTAGAGCTAAAATATACTTTCCTAGAGAGTTCTCATAAATATAGTCAATCCCCTGGCACAATATCGCCCCAGTTGTATATAAGAATCCTCATATAAGTGAAATATTTAAAAGAGTGTTTTATAAACCACTGGTATTGTTTATTAACAACAATAAGTACGTATATTTAGATTACACTCGATTTCTGGTCTCACTATGGCTTCAGATAATAATTTGTCCTTTTCAAAAAACACGTAAATAACTTAATAGTGAAAAATAGCCCAATGAACTGAAACATGTAAAATGAAACTTTTGTACGTTCTACACATACAGAACATATCAAATCCAAACATCTGGTACCACTTTTTTTTTGGAATGTCGTAGTTTAATATGATTCTTTTATCATTCTCGACAACTGAGCCTCCAGATAGGAATCACACACACATACTTGCATATACGCAAATGTATAAAATATAATGTAGTCCCCTATGCTTGTAGTGGTAGTTGTAGATTGAAGAGCATTGTGCCTCTCCCCTCGTTCAAAGTTCGCTTGTAAATCCTTCTTCGGATTAAAAACCCGTCGTCTCTTTTTTTAATGTGTATGTGTAGGCTTGTGTGTATGTCTGAAGAAGTGTTATATTATTCGAAGAAAGACGACGAGGCTGTTATTGCGCGTCCTGTGTGTGCTATTCATACAATTTTAATCAACTGCCTGCCTGTGCTCCGTAACGTCCGCTTTTATCGCTGGGAATAAGTCCGACGACGTGGTGCCCACGGGAATATATTTTTAAGGACGTTTGCTTCTCGTGGCCTCAAAAACGTGGAAATCGATCAGAAAATAACACGACACGTTTTCTGTACAATGCTTCTCGATAAAAATACTGATAACAATAATAATAAGTAGATATCTATTATTTATAACCCAAATCCTTGAACTGACTCAAAGAAATATTCTAAATTTACTACGGATAAAAATATTGTACAAATATTGACATTAAAGAATAAATATGTGCAGTTGAAATATGGGACCAAATAGAATTAATATAATAATGGGCAATTTTGGGAATACCTACGTGCTACTTGCAGCAAGGACAATTCAAGGCAATAATTTTTCTTTGCAAAAAGCAAGAAATCTTAGAGTGGTGTAAAAATTTAATAAATGTAGGGATGAATGCTCATTTATATTATAATTTCTATTAACCTAACCCAATCTAGTCGGACCCACAGGTCGATACCCTGCTAAGCCGGTAACTCCCTGAACTAGTACGGACAAGAAATAACAAGAAATCTTCCTTTGTGCATCACTAAATAGTATTTTGCCCAAAAAGTAAATAACTTTGTTGTTACAAAACTAAATATATTATCTTTTGACAATTTGTGTCTATGCATTTCAATTTAAATGGTAATGAAGTCGCTGGCAAAAAGACAATGTTGCAATGTTGTAGACAGTCAGTTAGAAAATTTAGAGATGGCTTTATAAATTTTAACGGAATCGTCTTTTATTTCTCAGTTAATGCCTATTTGGCTCTGAACATCGTTACTGTTGAAACGGAATCTAGTTTATTGTAGTACATAAAACGGGGGCTTAGTCGAAGAAGATCGGGGTCAACACTTCGCGCAACGTCGCCCGTTTCCAAACGGAACACACAACCCTTTTATGTGTAATTCACTTGCCAAGAATGCGCACATTTGTGAAAGCCATATAGCCCATTCGACCGATATTATTTATTCTACCGAAATGTGCCAGTAATCTCTCGAAACAACTGAAGATTTTAAAGCAAACTGCCGCCCTACATATGCATTACCATGTATTACTGTAATGGTCTTTTCCGCGATCGTTTATACAAACTTTCTAGATTGCTGGTCATTTGGAATCGTCTACTCTACCCATTTGGTGGATGTATAAATTGCCCTCCATTATGTCAGAACTTGCATAGAATATGCCGTTTTTCTTTGTGTTTGCTCTGTAATTTACGAAATATCGACAAACTTGTGTGTTCAGACATTTATCTCGAAATTGTTTCTTCGTTTTTCAAATAGCCAATGACACAGTATAACGGAACTGTAATGATACAGACTGGCCGTTACTTTCACATTATTTACTAAAAGTTCAACAAATCGTTAAAATAGCAAACTTCCAAGTAGTATCTATCTATGATTAATTATTGATAGGGATATGTTGACGTAGATAAACATTTTTTTTTTTCTTCAAAATACCTAATATTTTACCATTTGTGCCATTAAAGCAAACTTGATAGAAATACTCTCAAGAAGAGAATTTTCTTCTTCTGTTTACATAAATTCTTGAATTTTATTTCTTACATACGCTGGGGAATTTTACTTATTTATTTAAGTTGACTATACATTTTCCCCTTTTTGTTACATACCTACTCATCAAAATATGTACTTTCATTTTCGTCGAAAAAGATTTAGATGAGAAAGTAAATTTTACACACCTACGTGCACATTATGAATCAGTGTGATTATTTTTTTACTTCTGAAGATGAAACATCTTTAAATTCATAAAATTACTCATTAAAACGCCTACAATGTGGCTTTCACAAAATGAATCACGCAATTAATTATTATTGTGTAAATTAAAAAATTTGTAATGCAAATGTGGTGTTATTTCCTACCAATTCATTATCCTGAAACAATTACAGCGAAAGTAAATGTTATATTCATAGAAATACATCTCACTTGAAGAGATTGCCAATGGAGGGTGCCTTTACTTTTCAAGTTTTTTTTTTTTAATGAGAACACTAATGTTAAAGTTTCGGAATCAAAAAAAAAAAGCTTTATCGTTCTTATAGTTTCCACCATGCATAGATACATTCGTAATGCTTTCCTGTTTTTGTTGCAATTGAACAAACAACTTTTGCTGATATATTCGTCGGTTGTGTGTCACAAGGAATAAATACCTTTATTGTCTTTCGTCCTTGCTGTTCTTCGTATTCGTCGAAACGGTCTAGTAAATTCTTTGCTCGTCTTGTAGCTCAAAAACAATTCAGAGAACGCCGTTTCTAGTTGAATTTTTTCACGTTCTTCATTCGAGTCACATCGTCCTAAAAAGAAAGCATCGCTTAAATTCTTCTACAACTTCGTTCGTCTTACATATATACGTATGTATGTACTGTTACACAAAAATTAGACCTGGGTACATTTCACTATATTTATTAGGTACTCAGTTAAGTATAAAAGTATTTTTGGTGTTTTGCGTTTGTCTCTGTCCGGTGACGTGGTTTACGCACTCGCTCTAGTCACCGGACAGAGTCCAACGCATACATTTGTGCATATATATGTTTACAATCGTACTATTGATTCGTTCGTCCTAAACGTTCTAGCGGTATATTATTATTATTAAGTATGTAAATACTATAGAAGTTTTGATGTTCTTTTTTTGGATGAAGGTAAATTTCAAATTCACTTTTTCAAATAAAACGAAATGAAAAATCTTTTATTACGTCGATGTTGCTTCTAAGGCTTTACAATCGAATCTAAAATGTTTCGTTTAACCAGTTACACAAGAATAATACAGAAAGAAAAACATTTTGGCGTTTGTTTATAATAACATTGCGGTTATGGTTCCGCGAAATCCCTGAAGGGCGTCGACAGTCGCATGACTTAACATGCATATCCGTTTCCCTTTTCCTGTGCGTTCGGTATATGATGGGTGGGAAATCATGTGGAAGTGGCAGCACTAGTTCCGTAACGCTTATTTCCGTTGCATTCACTTGTTTTTATCTCTACATTTAGGGAGTAAACTCAAAAAATTCTTTATCTCCTCAATTTTATTTTTTAAATATTAATTGAAAATCGTTTGCCCCTTCGTGTGTACGTGTACATTTGTCACTAACGTTGGATCCGCCGTTTCGTTTGTCCACCTCATCATTATCGTCATCGTCTTCTTCTTCGTGGACTTGATTGCAATGCAATTGTACACAGAGGACCTTTGTGCGTGTCCCCCTTGGTCGGTTGGTTTGTCACAAAAGCATAATCACGGTCGGTCGCGCCGTCACGGGTAACCTCCACGGCCGGCGCGGCGGGCCAACCCGTTTGTTGTAACTCGTTCTTTTGCATTATTTGCGGGACTCGCAACGATAAAGAAATTGTTTACGCTCTCGGAGCGGACGGCTTTGATCGAATGCCAAAAGCAAAGCGACCGTAGTAATTCATGTTGGATAGAATAAGATCCAACCGAGCAAGGGACGTGTGCGATCGGTCATGAGAACGTAAAGATTGTGGACGTTCTAGAATCTAAAAACTCAATGAACGAACAGGTAACGTGTTCAGTGGTCAGAGTGCGAAGTAAAATGTAATTAGTGTTTAGAGAATTTTTTTTTTTTTAATATTCAAACATACGACCATTGACCCATGTACTTATACCTGTGATTTTACCATCTTGCACTTCTTCGTCATCAATTAAATTTAAACCAAACAAATGATATTGTAATTTAAGCTGAAAGGCGCTTTTTTTTTAGATTTTTCTATCTACAAAAGTAATATTTTTTTTACTTCAAAAAAGAGTATCATTGTATCAATTCCCATTCGTTTATACAAAGGCAGCTTTCATTTTTGACTTTAAAGAAATGGATTGCAGAGTAAAATTCGAGTTGTTAATAGTTGCATTGTCGTTCGTCCGACAACTGTTGGATATGTTATGAATGGTAGTTCTACGACTGTATGTGCATTTGATTCGATAAGCACAGTCATCCCGGTACGCACAGTGTCCCTTTTGTACTCCAAGGCTCTTTCTCTCCCCTCGTTTCATATAAAATGTGTCAACCCGGCGCGTCTCTCAGCCATCAACTGACTCACTGGCTTTGCGCAACACATCAAGGGATAAAGTACAATTATTCAAAATTGGCTTTTGTTCAGATTTAAATGGCAAACAACCTAATCCATTGTCTAACGTTACAAGTTGGAGCTTCAGTTGTCTGACAGATTAGTTTAGTCCATATTTAAATGCAGACCAAATAAATACCTAAAAAACAAAAAGAAAATATGTTTTGCAAACAATAAGGCAAAAGCTGTACAAATAAAGGAGGTCTAATGAGGCTACAACCCAAGCTTAAAGTTTGTGAAAATCTTGTTTAAATAATGTAATTAAAAAAAAGACTTTTATAAGTTTCTAATTCTGTTTTTATTGTTGTGGCTTCATCAGGTGGGATGAAATACATTTACATTTTTCATGGCTTAAATATATTCTATAAGAGGAGGAACTACCTAAGTCTTAGCGAAAAATGTAAATAAATAGAACTAATTTATTTATTTAATAACATCATAAAACATTTTTGAACATTTCGTATGATTCTGGAAGATCTACAATATTCTGGGAAATTCTAGAACCTTTTGGAAACTTTTATAACTTCCTGAAACATTTTAGTCTAGAAATTAAAACCTTTGCGACCATTTTGGAGAACTTCACACAACTTTCTGCAACATTATAGAATCTTCTCCAACCTTTTGGGGGATTCTATAACCTTCTGAAACATTGTGGAATATTCTGAAACGTTCTTAAAATGAGAAATCTATAAATGGATGTCCTCCTTTCCATAACCGATATATACATGTTCTTTTAAGTTTGAACTATTCAAGAAATAAATCTTATTCTGTAACGCAATAAAGCTCATTAAAGGCATTATTTATAATCATAAATAAGTCCCAGAATGATCAACGGTTGCTTGAAAACGTTTTGGTAAATTCTTCGCGTCATCGAACACAATTCATTAATGTTAATAATATTATTGTAAATCATCTAATTATTTTAGAACATTGGACAGACTTAATGTCCACGTATATATTATGTCAGAATAGTTGGAATGGTTCGTTGATAATTGATGCGGAGATTACCCGGAACTGGAGGTACTCCATCCATGTGGAATTAACCTGTGACCTTCGTTTCTTGTAGGGCTCATTTGGGAGCTTATTTCGCATTTAATCTAGATAGAGTTCGGAAGGCCGCTGCTCATTAAGCCGACAATTTATTATTTCATCCGAAGAGGGTCGTTCTCTCGTTCTTTTACTCGGATATAGTTCACATGGTTGCGTGGCTGTTCGACGCCGCACCGTGTCCTCGTCCTCGCCGTATCCGATTTCGACCGTTCGATATTTCGAAGTTGATTTAGTGATCCAATCTGCTAGGATATTACCACTGCTGATCGTTTTAAAGAAACCAAAACCGCACAGCGTGTTTAGTTTCTTTTTCCAACGAATATTATGTTACCTAATCATTTCCTTCTCAAATGAAAACGACCGAAACATTATGCTAATTCTAATTAAGAAATGAACACATGATCAATCATCAATAAAATACGTTGATGTAAGGAGGCGCTCTTTTTCTGTACGGTTTTTATTGTCTTTTTTACTATGAAGTGAAAACTTCTTTAGTTTTTTAGTAAGGGATAAAAATAAGGATTCGCATTACCAGCCGGTCCGATACCGCCCCAGCACTAGATTGGACGAATAAAACTATGAATGAAACAAGAGATTGGCACTAACTTTTGTATTTATTACGTGTAGATAACTGTTTGTAAAATTTATGAAATGAAATTGGAAAAGGTGGAAGTAATTTGTCGAGTTATAATTAAGTACCTAGGTAATAGAGTTGTTTTGACGTGTGCTAGTGCTAATCCACTTCCGATCAATAGCAGTAGCATTTCATGGGGAGTAATCACCTTCGAATGAAGGAATTAACAGTTCCATAAGTACATACGTACGTATAAATACATGCATACCGCTGATCGTGAGGTAACGTATGCTACATACATGGTAACGAGCCTGATTTATGGCCGAACTTACGCTCTACATATTCCTTGCTAAAGCTCTAACTACTGTCAGCTACATACCTATATAACCGACATTATACATAGATATACGTACGTATATGCAAATTCATGCACCTGGTATTAAACTTTGCAAGTAAACCAAGACAATTAGTAAACAGA